>CAJVQA010007176.1:0-14088 GCA_910591915.1 Cetraspora pellucida | reverse complement strand
AACCTACAAGTGGGTTCCAGGTATGGCAGCTAGTGTAGAACCTTTGGGTGGACTACTTAAATTAGACAATGACTAAAATTGTATGAGTGGCTAGTTGTACACTCTTCTCATGGTTGCTCTCTGTAGTTGTAATACAACTATTAGCCAAATATACTATTAATAAAATCCTGAGTTGTAAGTACTCATCTTAATATTTAAAAAAAAAAAAAACAATATTACTTAAAATCAATAAGCTATGCTATGAACTTCTGGAAACTATATTGCATAAACTTTTTAAATTGAAAAAAATAACAAGATTTTAAACCTCCTTTTTCTAAATACTTAACTCAAACTAATCATAATAGACAAACTAAATACAACTATCAAACATATACATACTCATATATATGTGAACTATCTGACCAAGTACACTCAAACTCCAATACATGCTCACTCCTTGGCCATGCTATTAGAAAAATCAATATATAGACTATTCTCTAAATCAAATATAATATTTCATTTAACTATATTTTAACTATTCAATTTAGATGAGTTTTGACCACTCTAGTAGATTTAAATTATAGATAAATATGTCTGAGCTTCACTTTTAAATATAGTTTTCTTCTTATTTGTATTTAAGGCAAGACCTCACCTTAATACTAAAAAAAAATCAAATTAGTAAATATAATAAGTATAATATTGTATATATAAATATTGTATATAGTATATCTCTAAAAACAATAAATAATGTTAAAAAAAAAAGAACAAATATTTTAAAAAATAAAATCAAAGTTATAAACAATATCAAAAAAATAATTAAATAATTAAAAAAAATAAAACAAAAAATTATATTATCACAAAATAACTAATATTAAAATTTAAAATAAATAAAGAAGAGTAAGAGTATAGTAATTTAGTAAAGTGAATAGGTTGTTAACTCCAAAGTAGTAAGTTGTAAATTTAAAACTTACTAATAGTATAAATATAAATAATTACCTATATAATACTTAATTAGTATTACAAAGATGATATTTTGTCAATCAGTTAGAATAAGATATCTGTAATTATAATTATATTAACATAACTGGCAGATTATAGAGCATCTATTTAATCTTATTTATATAAAAAATACAAACTAATATTAAATAATACAAACTCAAGATAAGTTCTTATAACTGTATAAATCTATAAAACTAAAAAAAAAAACTAAAACCTAGTTAGAAAGACTTAAGTATAGAGATAATATAGATTTTTAATAATATTACTGTAAAGACTAAATGAAAAAATAAATATAAATATAAAGGAATTAGATAAGCAAAAACCTCTAAATAAAAGATACTACTAAACAGATTGTCAAAAAAAAGAATATTAGACTGAACTTGATATATCAAAAACAGGTTACAATCCTTTCAAACTATTTGGATTGAAAGTCTAAAGACATAATACAGATATATTAGAGTACTAAGAATATATATAAAATAGATACTAAGATATAGATGAACTTGTAAAAGCATAACTTTATTAAAATCTGTAGAGTAGATAGATAACTTAATAAAAAAAAAACTTTACACCTTATTACCAAATAACAAATATTATTACAACCAAAATAATAGTATAAAAAAGATAATGTCAAACTTGAATAATCTTTAATAAAAAGCAGCAACAGGATTAATTAGCCTTAAGATTAAATAATTAAAGATATAAAGGTTTCCTTTAATCTATCTTAGCTAAAAAATAATTTAAAACAATTATCTATAGCACTCATTAGAAAATAGAAGATGTAATGTCACATTGGATGTCTATTTTTAGCAACACAAATGCAATTTAAAAATTTTTATTTTAGGAATTTTTTTTTTTGTAATTAAATTTCTTGCTGTATTTTAAAATTTCTACTATGATATTATATAAATAAAAAAAAAAATAATAATAATAATTAGAGATATACAGATACTAAGTAGGTAAGCCAAAAAAAGATTAAATAAAACACTCACAAGCAAGGATCAGATATGGCAAATAATAGGTAACCATAGAACAGAACCTTTAAATAAACAATAACTAAAATTGTATATATGACTAGCTATACTTTTACAAACTATTTATATACTTAAAATATCACTAATTAAATAAAAAATTGCCAGTTTGGCTGAGTAATTGATTACTTATTAACAAAAAATAAAAAATAAAAAATAAGTAAAAAAATTAGTTAGCAACACCAATGCTAAATGCAATGTAAAACTAATGTTAAATACAAAAACTAATATCAAATGTAAAAATCCATGTAAAATGTAAGAACTAATATTAATGCAAAAATGTGAAAACCAATGTTAAATGTAAAAATCAATATCAAATGTAACCACTGTTAAACATGAAGTGTAAAAGAAATAAAAAAAAAGAACAAGATTTAACCAAAGACTTTTTTATACCCTTACTCATAATTATGTTATAATTACGCCATTTCGTTATTACATAATGACATTAATTGAAGAAACTTTTTTTCACTTTGGAACTGACGCACGTTAGGTGACTGATCAACAGATGATGAGCGTCACCTGAAATCGGCATCTGACGTGCGTCCGACACAAGAATGCATCTGAGGCACAACATAAACACCATAACCCTAACTTTAGGAAATTCCAAATCCACTAAATACTATTCCCACTTACGATATATATGCATGGGCGTTACTTTGAGTTAAATTCTGAAAAGTGGAATTTTCGAAATAACGCACATGTGCGTTATTACGCACAAATAAGATTTTTGCTGTTTTAAGCGGTGTGAAATAATAAATGAAGCGCTCAAATGAAAGTACATTAGCACTGTTTGGTTAAGTGGTTGCATTCAATTATTTATATTCGGTCAAATCATGAACACAATATTTACAGTGCATGAGATAGGCATAGTTTTACCAAGGAAAAGTAGGAAGACCAGAACCGCTTTTACAAAACATCTGCGAAAACCGCCTACTGTTATGGGCTATTTTGATCACCGCAATACACACACAAAGGAAGAAAATGTGACGAATTGTCGCTTTAAAATTGCTGATGTCGCGTAACGTTACTCAATGTAACAGAGGTGGATTCGATTTGGCAAGGTCTAAGGCGATGGTTGAGTTTTATTAATCAGAAATTGTGAGTAAGACTTAAAGAATGTTGGGCTTTTTACTTAGAAGACTTTGTCCTTTATTAATGAATTGTTATGTATAGGTCACACACTTTACAAGAGGAAGATTTCCATCTCTATTTATAACAAATCTCTATTTTACTTGCCACTATGATTTCTAAACCGTATTTACTTATTTGCATTAACACTTTTAACTCTTTCTACATTAGATCATTTTATGAATGAAAAGAAAAAGGTCAAAAAACGTCCACGCCATCTTCGTTACTCTAGCATTTTCCTCCCATTGACTCAATCGCGAACCAATATTACCTTGATACGTAAATGTCAATCCAAATCGGGTAGGGGGCTTGGTTTAAGGGGGACATGTTGCAGGTGATCGGCGTTCGATTCTTGTTCGGGTCTCGTTTCACGACGGTTTTCTTGCGTAATGATCTAGTACGTTCGTGGATCATTTTGCGATAGTTTTTCAAGGCTTGGAGTCAGGGGTTTGCCTTTAATACTATCAAAGGAATTCAGGTGTTACTTTCAAGCAGAATTTTGTATAAATAGAAAAGAAAGCTTCTGGTACAAATGTATAAATAAACACTAATTTTAGATAGAAACGAGAGTAAGACTAATAAATTTGCTTAGAACTCATATTTATAGGGATCTAAAGATAAAGACAAAGTTCACGTGATCACGTTATATTAACGATGCACTCGGACACTTATGCATGTTGCTAAATAAATTATGTATCTCTAGAATAAATTGCACATTATCTGAGTTAATAAAGAGCAATGTATGTCGCCCCGTGGTGGCTTGGCCTCAGGAGTAAAGAAAAAAAAACGGTTGGTATTTTCGGATAAACTTTTCGCCCATAGTTAAACATACGTTCAGTGTCCTCGGATATACTTTCCACATATAATTAAATATAATATTCTATATACTTAATTATGAATTTAAAAAAAGACAAATAAAAGTATGAGATCGGCCGAGATTTAAGACTCTACAAGTTTTATTTTTACAAAATTAAAGATATCTCACGATCCAACACTCAGGATTCGATAATTTTTATGCCATTAGATTTGTCTCAATGAGACGAATCTAATGGTATAAAAAAAATTTACCAAATTTAACATCATGAAATATTAACAATTATAAAATCCCTCAGTTTGCTTATATCTGTCCTAATAAAGGTTTTTTTTAAACACGCGTATAATATTTATTTGATTAACATATTTTTTTAAAATAGTTTCCAGGTTATTTTTATTCTGTAATTTAAGATTTAACTATTAAAAATGAGTAAAATTTACTTATAAACTTATAATTCAATATATTTATTAAATAATACATATAATTTTTTAAATTTAAAGGATACAAAAGCCAGTTAACTTTTAGCACGTTTTCTTTATTAAAGAATCATTTGGGCCCGTTTTCTATCTTTTGTTTTTTTATTTTCCAATCTTTTATAACAGAGTATAGGTATTCAAAAGTTTTTTTTGTGCTACTTTTTTTACTTTTTTTCAACGAGTTTAATTTAAAAAATCATGAAAATATAAAGTACTTTAAAGCATATAAAAAATTTTTTTTCGATTTGGCAAAAACCACAATGACGATCTCCCAGATTTAGGTTTGTCACCACGTTTCTGGTTCATATAATACCATTAACATTTCTAGTACATGAGCTACTGTTCCAAATCTGGAAATGATTCTGGTGTATTTCCACATGATTATCAACCAGAACCATTAAATATTCCTTGTACAACGACAAGAATAATGGTATCCTGTCGGCTGTCGGTTAAATTTGTGTGCGTAAGATTTACTTTTTTGATACGTATAGATAACAAGAATATAATTTATACAGCATGTAGATCAATATATTAAACGCATACTGCTTTAAACGACCTATGAATATGGAAACGATTTAGTTCCACATGATTGTCAACAAATCATATTGCAAATCGATCAGTCAGTTACGAAAATAAAATAAGAATATTTTATAAGGCGAGGCGAGAGCATTAATTCATCCATCAAATTAATCTACCTGAGTTTTAAAAAGATGTATTGTAAAATGTATAAAAAAAAAATTGTTTATCAATCGTGTAACAACGGAATATTATTTCCATATTTGGAGTCCGTCTAAAGCCAATTAGTTTTTAGATTGATTACTAATTAATTTGTAAAGCAAAACTCACGTGACATATATAAATTGCTTTAGACGATTCCCATATTTGAGAATGGTCATTTGCCGCTTCGAACAAACAAAGACTGATTTATTTGGTTAGAAGTTATATCTTAATATAAAAAAGTTGAATGTAAAGAATAATGAGTCATGAAAATTTCATTTTATATGATAAACGGAATTTTAAAATGAACTTGTTAGTAGTTCTGATATCTTATCTATATTAGATCTTTATTTGGGTTCTTGAATGATAAGATATAAATTTACGTAATTTTTTACACGTTAGTAAACATATTGCAATTTGATTGATAGATTAGCTGCGTGATCGCGAATTTTGCTAAAAAAGTTTTCAGCTATTTCGTCCTCATATATATAGTTTAATTAAACAAAAGTGATGATTAAATTATCGTTGATTAAATCATCGTATGGATACCATAATACACCAATTAAATAGAATCATACCCCAATTAAAAAGAATTCGTGATGATTATAATGATTTAGTATCGCGATAATAACTCTACAACCATTCATGTTAAGTCTTAATGAGAGAAGTCGGATACAAGGAAACAATTGATACTGAGTACTTTTTTGTAAAATTTTATTATTGTAAAATCTTATTTTAAGAGTTTTTATATCGAAATTTTCTTGTGTCAATCCTGATCACGGGACTTACGAAACATTCCGTGTCAAAATAACCTTTTCTTTACGCGTCGTTCCAAATAATCTATATGTTATCACGCGGATCTTGATTATTATTATTAAACAAAATCAGTAATACAATAACAAGGTATTTTTCATTAGAAACAAGATCTTTATTTCTTCATTATATATGTATATAATTAATTTTAGATTATAATATCCATAAACGAATAGCGAGTGGTATACATCAACTGATACAATAACAAATTTGAATACCAATTTTAGCGCCATTGTTATACAGTATAATGATATACACGAGAGAATTAATTCTAGAAGTAACACATTATTTAAGACAATTATTTTCGTGAATTATTGTGGTTAATTTGCAGTAAATAATGATTGAACGCGTCATCAAAGTAAATTGATTTCTCAAAATTAACGTACGCCAATTTAAAAGTTAAAAATCATCCGATATTAACTTTGATGTCACAAAATTTAATATCATAAATTGTTAGTAGAATGATTAGAAAAAAGACATCATTTGTTAGAATCTCTGTAATATTGATGCATGATTATCATTTATGAAAAAAAAAACGGATGATTTTATCATCGTGTCTGAAAAAACTCCGAATTGTACTGAAAATTTTTTTGGTTTTTTATATAAAATTTATAAATTGTACCTTTTCTTTATATCTCAAAATTTCTCTATAAAAAGTATTGTTTATAAAAGAATCATCAATCGTTTACTGTGCATCGGAGCTTCAAAGATATAAGAACAAATCTATTTAATATAAAAATAAATCTATTTAATATAAGAGCAGAATATTGTCATTTTATTCTCTTATATATCTCTTGGAAATTGAGTAATTATTATTGTTTATTTAATAGTCGTTTTATAATTAAAAGCTTTACAAAACAAACACGTATCTAAATGCTTATCTTATTTATTATTAATTAAGCATCCTTTGCTGCTCGTGTCATCAATCATGAATATCCATCGGCTTCTTGATAATTCTGAAGACATCTATTCACATGTTGCCTTTAATAAGGAATCCAGGGAAAATCAAGAATATAACAATCAAGAGACTCAAAATGAAAATAAAAGCGTTGGATCAAACTATATTTTTAGTGGAAACTTACCAACTTATGATTATTTTACAAGTTGTGATAACCAAAATTCTTCTGATCATACTTTATCATCATTACCTTCATTTATTCAATCCTATGGATTTTCACCTCTTCCACCACCAATTACAAGTAAAGAAAAGATTTATTATGAACCACGTGAAAAACTTTTACTTGATGGCGCGGAACTTTGGTCTCAATTTTTTCGTGTTGAAAATGAAATGATTATTACAAAATCTGGCAGATGCATGTTTCCACTATTAAAATTCAAACCTATAAATCTTGATCCTTCCGCTAAATATTCTTTTATCGTCGATTTTATTCAAGTCTCTCCTACTCGCTTTAGATTTAAAAAAGGAAGTTGGATTTCTATCGGTGTAGATAAACGTAAATTTTCTTTAAATAATTTAAACAATAGAAATGGAAGAATTAAAACTGGCATGGTTGGTGGTCGTCCATTTACCCATCCTGATTCCCCACAATCTGGTAATTAAAATTTATTGAATTTAAATGAATTTGCTAGTATGACTTTGTATTTATATCTTATATATATATATATCTATATATATATATAATAATAATAGGTGCTCATTGGATGGATTGTGGTGTCAATTTCCCAAAAATTAAACTTACAAATCGCCCTTGTCATAACCAATTAAGATCAAAAAAACGCGGTCGTCCACGGAATTCCGGTTCAAATAATCCTTCCTCCTTACCTGATGGTCATTTTTGTTTGACCTCTTTCCATAAGTATCAACCTCGAGTGAAAATGATTAAACATGCCACCAATATTAATGATAATGACCAAGAGATAATCATCACGTACGAAGAGACCACTTTTATTGCTGTGACTCATTATCAAAATGATGCTGTTAATTCTTTAAAGAAAAATTACAATCCTCATGCTAAAGGATTCAAAGATATGGATTCCAAAGATTTGAGCTATGACCAATTCTATTATTCTGATGATATTGAATTCTCGGGTAATGATTCCCAAAATGAATTTGACTTTGATGATTCTGACTTTGATTGTGCCGATGAAAATCTCCGAAAAAAAATTGGATTAGATAATGATTCTTATTTTAACTCAATTTCTTCAACTTGTGGTGCGACTTCTTTAAATCTTTCAACATCTGAAAATTCTACTGCGGCAACAAATAAAATTAATAGACAAAATTTCCCGGATCGTATTTCGGATGAAGGAATTCGTTCTCGTCAATTGAGTATTTATCACAGTGATTATCGTGCAAAAATTGTAAAGCCAACATCTTATACTTTAAAGGATCAAAAACAAGATATTTCTATATCTGAAAATACTATTTCCACTAATGAAATTCGTAATTGGTTAGATTTAAATTCCAATTCTAATTTAAAGAATTCTTCTTCTTCCAAACATCATCCAAAGCTTGATAAATCCATTTTAATACCTTCTTTCAAATTGTTTGATCCACTTATTACTCCTACCTCTTCATATAAGACTGATCAACAATCTGCTATAACTGAATTTCCTTGGATTACTAAACGTGCCGATAATGAATATAATAAAGACATTAATAGGACGCAAAAGCAATTTATATTAAACAATTTTCAATTAAAAAATGTTTCAAAAGACGATTCAAAAAATAATTTGAAAGATGATAATTCAAAAGATGATTCAAAAGATAACTTAAAAGACGGCTCAAAAGATAACTCAAAAGATGGTTCAAAAGATAACTCAAAAGATGGTTCAAAAGGTAGCACAAAAGACGTTTTAAAAGATGAATTGCAACAACAATTTCAATCTAAAAATACGCTTCAATGGACCTTTCCACTCACTCCACTAACTCCTAATGGTAGTGTTGATTTTCCAACCTCCCTTCCAATCAATCCAATTAATCCAATTCATCCGTATTTATTTCGCCTTGAACGCGCTGAAAATGAAACCATGAAATTGAGAGAATTCATCCGTGAAAGATATGGTATTGAAGCAGAAAAAGAAGCTGATGCTGTTGTCGCACTTGGAAGGAATTCCCAATAATATAAATTTTAAATTTATAAATCTTTGATTTTATTTTTTTATGATTTATATTTAATTAGAAATATTTGCTATCACGTATCTTTTTAGATTCTTCCTGATATATTTTTTTATCTTTGTTAAAACTCAAAAAAGTACTTTAGGTTTTATCAATTTTCTGCTTTTTTTCTTTTTTTTTGCAGTTTGCTTCCATAAACACTTTAATTACTATTTTATGCTTTAATATTACGGCACAATAATAAGGCTGGTGGGGAGATAATATCCTGAATTCAAAAATCGTTGAGTGGAAAGTATTTCTTAAACGTAATAATTTATGTTGGATAGATAGGTGAAAAAAAAAACCAATGAATTCCAGCGTATAATCAAATTAATCATTTTTACAAAACTCATGTTTTCAATTTTTACTATTTCATTTATAGTTTTATAACTTGCATCTTATAATGAGAATTGCTGTATAAAGAATTTAATCGTTTATTTCTTCGTTTGATACATTTCTTTTTATAACAATTTTAATTATTTATATCATAAAGAATCATTTTACGATGACTTTTTATTTATAATATTTACTTAAGTACAAAAATAATAAATATTCGTTCTTTTGTACATACGGATATATATATAAAATAAATTTTTATCACATTAATTAGATCAAACTACATCAATAGACCTGAAAGTATGATTCAATACTATATGATAGAACATCTTTTTTTAAAAAAAAAACCCTCCACCACGTTAATGAATATATTGAACTAATTTATAAAAACTATTCTTTGAATCATCATCGAATTATTTAGGAAACATTATTATATAGAAAATTTCGATTACGTAAGTTTACAAATATGTAATCAACTGTTTTGATATTAAATAAAAATATTAAAAATCAGGAACAATATCTGCAATGTACTCCCTGTCGCAATGCACCCGTTAAAATTTTTTAAATATAAATAATATGTATTATATACCGATTTTAGAAACAACGTTATCGTTATACTTATATAAAATTGGGTAAAAATAATTTTACTTTGAAGATAAAAAAGTTTATCTTTTTAAATTTTGTTTCAATGCTAACTATTTTTCTTATTTTCCTAACGCGATAACCGCAAATTACAAATCTTGTGCATCTACGCACTTAGCAGGTAATACAACCTCCTAAAAAGGAAACAACCAATCAAAACGAGTTCAATTGTTGATCATTCTAGATCAGCCCGAAATAGAATCCTAACACGTGTGAAAGAAGAAAATACTTGGTTAAAAACTAATGTTTAATCCGACCTTTGATGCACAGATTAAAAATGTCGAAAACAAAACTTTATATATATATATAAAGTGAGACTTTATTACAACCTTTGTTTATGTTTCATAATAATTTCCTTTTTGGGGTTTGTATTACCCTCGAAAATAAGTAAAATTAAAATCCCTAATTAATGCATGCAAAATGATCCAGTACAGTACATTTTCAAGCACGATAGTTTTTTTATACGTATTTGTATCTTTTTATTAATATAAAGAATTTAATTGATTTTTTAAGGTATATACTTTATATAAATTAAAATATCAAATAAAGGATCCATTTTTATAAATTTAGTGTATTTACATAAAAGATCACTAGCATTACCACGATCCACCTAGTATCACCACCAAAATCAGTTACGTAATTCGGTGCTTAAATTTATTTGCTGACATTAAATAGTTAATAAATTTCGTATGAAATATATCATGACGTCTTTTGATTAATACCATTGTACATGTGATGTGGTAAATAGGTTGAATTTTTTTGTTTTCTCTTTAAGATGGATAGCGCACATTTTACATAATCTCGTTCATCTTGTTGAATGAAGCTCTTGTTTTATTTCAAAAAAAAACATGTTTTGAGTATATATCGTATAAATGAAAGCAGCAATAGAAAATAGTAATATTTGCATGAAAAAAGAAATACTTTAAATCAGAAAAGCTTGAACACATGGTTTATAAAAGGAAAATAACAAGCATTGAATAAGTGCAGCACACATAATGAATCATAAAACTGTTGTAGATATTATTTGCATAGTTAACGAATGAGAAGAACATGACGCAAAATGAAGTTAATTTTCTTAAAAAGATGTACAAGTCAAATTAATGATCGATATGATAATTCAGATAATAAAATATATATGAGGATGAAAAATCAAGCACTGAAGATAGTGAATTTGAATTTGAATTTGAATTTGAATTTGAATTTGAATTAGAAAACTTTAAAGAAATGCAAGAAAATTCTTTGAGTATAAAATTTTTTCATTTATTAGTTACGTTAAGCGAATATACATTAATATAAATAATTGCTTCAGACGTTTATTAAAAAGTTTAATAACCTTTCGAGACAAAAAAAATGTTCATAACATTCAAAAAATAGTAGATGAAATCAAACTTTTTCTATAGTATTAAAGCTAAATTGAAGTTTTACGATTTACGTATCGTATTAAAAAAAGTAAATAACTATAAATAAAATTTTGATATAAATATATTAATTCAATTCAAAAGTTGAAGCAATAACCAAATAAGTTTTCTACTGAATAATTCGAATAAATAAAAAAAATTGATAATCTATCACATGATTCGTATGTCTTATCAGATTGAATTATTAAGCAGTGTTTACGTACTTGATTTTGATGACGATATTAGGGGGTTACAGATCAGGTACGTTATCAGTATTTAGAATTTTGATTATAGAATTCTGACGATCAATATTGAAGCATAACCGACAAAGTAAAAAAAATACATTCAAAAAATTCGGAATTTTTTCTCAAAAAAAAAAAATTATGTGAAATTCCTAATTACTAATTTTCTGCTCTATTAATATAATTGAAAGTGTTTATTATGTGGGACCAACATGAGGTTGGTGCCAACGTGAGGGTAATTTTAATGATTACTAATCATCGGATGACTTTATCTTCAATACAAGTGTACTGTAATACGATCAGAAAAATTAAAATAAAACGTTTGTTTTGATATTTCTCAAAAACTGAGAGTTTTATAGTATTTTGTTCGTAAATTTGTCACATATAATGATTCATCACAACCATGTGATAAATAGTAATTAATTGCAATTATTTCATCATTAACTGGGTTTCAATTAATTTTATGATAATTTTAATTGATTTTAATTATTTTTTTTTTAAATATTAATGGTGAGGTCATGCCTCTATCTTTATTGAATATTCAATTGAGATTTTACATAAAGTGCTAATCTACTTTTAAAATATTATAGAAAGAATAGAAGCTTAGAGTAATTTATCTGTGACCTAAATCAATCAGAGTGGTCAAGGCTCACCTAGATTTAGATATTAGTAATAATATGTAGAGGATTAGTTTAATATTTCATCTATTGGATACATCAAGAATTAATTTTTGAACTAATTGAATTAGAAGAAGGAATGTGTAATACAAAAGAAACAGAATTTAATAAAGGAATATAATTAGGAAGTTGGGTTGTAGATCTTGAAATACAGTATAAGATCCAGATTTTGTAATAGATTTGTTGGTTAAAATAGAGTAAAAACTTTATAGAGAGTGTAGTAATTACTTTTTTGGAAGACAAATTTGCAATAGTGTCAATGAGTTCATTTGGTATTAAGTCTGTTAGAGTTGAAAAAATTGATGGTATATTAGATCTATTATGAATAGTCATGCTGTGAAGTAGTTTGATTTGGTAATATAAGTTGATTATATTATTAAATGTAGAATCAAGTGTATTTGAGTTGAAAGTATGTTGTAATGGATATCAATAAGGTTAAATAATAGTTGGTTGGATAGACAAGTTATCTAGTGAAGATGTAAACTAATTTAGTAACATTGGTGACAAATAGGTGAGTATAAGGGATAACATTTAAATAGAATATGTGAAACAGAAAGTTCATCTAATAGGATTTTAATTCTGAAGGATTTAAGAATAGAAGACTGAAAGTTATAAAAAAAGTTAGAGATTTTTTGATTATTGTTAATATAGAGTTAATTGGCTTGTCAATTAACTTGGTTAAGGATTTTATGCCATTTTTGAAAACAGTTTTGTGCTATTCAAAGTGCATATATATGTGTATGACATATTGTATGAATGCTGTGATGAGTAAGTAACTCTAAGAGAAAATTCTCAAAAGTTAGAATATAAGCTAAGTTGTAAGTATTATAAGGTGTAAAATGAGGTATGGTAGGTTGTAATGGTTATGTGCTAGTTGGTCAACAAGATTGTTATATTTATCATTTTAATAAGCAATAACTTTGTAAAAGATAATATGAATATTATATAATTTTATAAAGTTGATAAATATGTTCTATAGTGAGAAGTATGATGTATTAGTATATGATATAGTTGTTGTTGAGTTTGAAAAACTGTTGTATTTAGAGATTACAGATTGTAAGTCTGTATATATATTTATAGTACAGTTTCTAGAAGCAATAATAAGAGTTAATAGAATAGCAATAAGCTCAGACTTGAATAAGCAAGCCCAATATTTAGTTTGAACTTGAAAGGTATAAAGTATAGAGTTATTTGAAACTTGAGTCCATTTGATACCCATTGAGCATTGTGAGGTATCCAAGTTTATAACTAAGCCATTTATATAAAAGCAAAGTTCTCATGAATTGGAATTATAGTTAGCAATTTGCTGAAGATTGTTTATAAATAAACTGTATTCTGTAAAGGTTTTTGTTATTTGAAGTACTTTGTATATATTTTTACCAATAAAAATACTTAAAATTTTATTAAAGAAATCTTGTCAGGTCTAAATAATTTTTAAAAGTACATAAATTTAAGAATAAAAATACATTAAAAATAAAAGCTTAGTTCGCTCATAAGGCTTACTAATTTATTCGGAAGATTCTGGCATATATTACTAATAAATAAAGATAAAAATAGAAAATAAATATAAATTATTACAAATCAAAGTCGATTATTAATACACATGTTAATCACATCATTGATAAGCAAAATTGTACCATAGGGCGAAGTAAATAAGTCATAATGATGCTTATCTATCTATGTTACATTTGCTAAATTAATCCTAATTATATTTGATAA
>CAJVQA010007175.1:0-14091 GCA_910591915.1 Cetraspora pellucida | reverse complement strand
ATCCGACTGAGTTTTCTAAGTTCCGGTTAAAATAAACACCGCCGGAGAAAAAACATCTTCCGGCATTCGGAAATTTTTGTACCCTGTTGAGAACACCCTTAGTTACGTTTGGCCTATCTCGATGCTTAAAGTTTCTACCACATCACTAGTTTTGAGTTAAGTCATTCCTAGAGTAATACTTTAATAGTAGACTTGTAGCTGAGTCGTTAACGCTAATTGCTCAACTTTTGATTAGCTCCTCGGCTCAAGCCGTTTGCATTACTATAAACGACTGTAAAATCACACTGTATGCACATGAGTTGTTAAAATACAGCCATAAGACTAAAATACAATATAATTATTCACGTGCGAACAATAATGGACATGTATGCATAATGCATGTATGTATGTAATACCAAATTTTTACGAATTCATGACGACTTCAAATTTCAAATTCTTGCTTAAAATGAAATTTTAACAATTGGAGAAATGATTTTTTTTTTTTGTTTTATCGTATCAGAAGACAGATATAGTAGTGTTACATCATAATGGCGTTATATATATTTATGGATGTACGTAATAAGAAATAGATTTATATAATGGTATGTGTGTGTAATTTTAAGAGAATCTTCTCTTTTTTTTTTTCCCTGACAACTATACAAGAAAAGAATGAAATGTATAGCAATTTTCATAGTTTTAGTTCAAGTGTGCTTTTTTATGAATGGCTGTGATAGCTTTTATTATAGAGCACCAATAAAAGGTTCGGACAAATTTACGAGACCGAAAAATAATAACGTTGGTAAACCATATCCAATTGCTTTTGAAGAATTTTATGAGAACAAAGGACTTGATTTTATTGCTTTTGGAGATTGGGGAGAACGAAAACATGACTCAGAACAATTTCAAGTAGCTGAAGCTTTACAAACCTGGGCTAATGAAAATACATTATTTATAGTTAATGTTGGTGGTAAGTATATAGTGTAATCGATTATACAATATTTTCATCGAAAAATAATCCACTTTTGTTGTTAGATAATTATTATCAAACAAACAACGATCTTCCGTTCAATGATCCAATTGATCACGAAGGTGTATTGAGCATAGATGATCCAAAATGGCATACCTATTGGTTAAATGTATATAATGGCAGATTGAAGAAAATATATTGGTATATGGTGGCAGGAAATCATGATTGGTATACCAATGTAACCGCACAAGTAGATTACTTTTGGGAAAAAAACATACGATTTTTTCTTCCCTCACTTTATTACTCTCGAAAGGTTTATTTTGGACCAGAGAACAATAAGTTAGCGATCTTTATTCACATAGACACTAATCCATTTTACTATCCTTATAAATCGTATGAATCAAAAGATGACATGAAACGCAATCTTTTAACCTTCAATTTCAATCATGAATCAGAAATAGATAATCGATTAAAATGGATAGAGGATCAATTGATTGCCGCTCGGGATGCAGATTGGATTTTCGTTGTTGGTCATCATCCCCTTGTTGGTGCATGCCAAACAAAACACCCATCTTCTTATTTAATGTATAAATTTCCACCACTCTTTAAAAAATATAATGTATCTGCTTATATTGGTGGTCATATGCATGACCTTGAACTTTCCGAAGCCAATAGTACAACAAGCGTTACATATTTCGGTGTGGGTGGCGGTGGTGCTAAGGGTACAGACACCTGTGGTGATGCGACATGGGCTGCACCTTTTACCTTTGGATTTTTGCGTATCAATATTCCACATAATGGAGATATTTTATACTTTGATTTTATAGAGGCCAACAAAACAAATGTGTCACCCCACATCTCTTATTCGGGTAGCTTTTGTTCTCGTAAATACCATTGCAAATAAAAAGTTTAATTTTAGTGAACTTTGAATTCTTTCCATGCGTGCATGATGTAATAAGTTGATGTTGGTAATTTTATTATAAATTAATCGTCATATAATTCTGTTGATGTCATTTAAAGTGTGAATTAAATGAAATTTGGTTTCTGATAATGTGTTAATACAACATTTAGAAATTTTGAAAGTGCATTAAAAACTATACTGGAAATGAAATGAGTAAGTATAAGTCATTGAACTATAGAATTGAAAAAAATCAAATTATTATTTATTCAAAGAGGAATAATACCAAAAATAATAATAATAAATTTAAGTGATAGATCGTATAAATTTCATAGTAAAAATCGGCGGAGAATTACTATTATTTTCATATAATGTTGGAATTCCGAAACTTTCTAACAATATGTAAAAAACATAAAGTTATACAGGAGAAAATGCCAATAACTCGCGATCTACCAACCCAATTGAACAATTCTACCATTATTAGAACCGGAATAACTTGCTCTATAATCTTTGTTAGAAACTCAAGGAAGGTTTACTTGACATAAAAAACTTTACATTGTAAGCTAGCTGCATTCCAACTAGTGACCTGACGCAACCATAAGTTCGTCAATGATGAAACTTGTTTCGTCACTTCACTAATTCCAACACTATTTAAAAACTATATTAACTTCCGGCAATTTCTACTATTAAATTTGCTATTTTTATACCCTCTAACCGTGATTTACCTCTTAAACATGATCTTCATAGCGAGACGCGCCAATTCCAATTTAGCGTAGAGTTAATGGAAATACTTTAATTCGAAGGCACAATAGTGATAGGTGCACCCAATTTAAGAGATACAGTGCTCCGTATGATTCTTTGTGGCGTACATCATTGCGGTTTATGATAGAATTAATTTGGCCACCAATTTTACGGTCATATGGGTGGCGCCACCAATGTTCAATATGCACAATATCCCGACACTCATTTTACCGACACCGACAACACTTTCCCGACAAGATATTTATCCGACAATTATTTTATTATGATAGTTATTTCACTGATAGCTATTGTAATTATAATGCACTAATACTATCATAGACTCTACTAATTCTAAAATAACTCGGGAAAAATGATTGTCGGGAAGAAGCACTGTCGGTGAAATGATACAGCCGGGTAAATATTTTGTCGGGAAAATGGTTGTCGAGAAAATTATACTGTCAGGGAAATGAATGTCAGGAAAGTGGCGTCGGTGTCGGGTCGGCAAAATTAATGGCACCGCAAATTTTCATAGCGATACTGATTCGTTTGCAACAATTGCTGTAGGTGGCGCTACTCATATGACCCGTAAAATCGATGGCCGCCCTAATCGTGTCCTCCTGTTGGGTTTAATTAGGCACCGTGAAAGCCACAAGCCACATTATCAAAATTCTATTTAGAATTAATTACTCAATTAAAATCGACCCATCGATGTCGCATTTTTATTACATACAAAGAATCAGCTCATGGCCCAAGAACCTTTTGTCTTTCATCGAGATGTAACTAGTAAATTGATGTAACTAGTAAATTGATGAAACAATTGTGTTGTTAAAAAATTTATTTGCTTTGCATAACCTACGATCGGTTAAGCCAGAAGAGGCGTGTTTACATTTTCCTCGTAAGTAAGTGTATCTATACTTTTGTCGTACTATATTTATTATTAACTACGTATATTTTAACCACGACTTATTCGGTGCAGAACATCTGGATGATGCCGTCTGCTTTTTAATTGAGAAGTTTGGTCTTACCACAAATCGTTGGATCTAAACCTGTTAAGTATCATAGGTCGACGAAGCCATAAGTACTTGATTGGGACGAATGTACTAGTGAGCTACTTAGTAACAGATCCGAATTCTATGCGTTGAATTAATAATTTATTGTCCGGATCGAAGAACTTGTATTTTTCAGGTTGCTACTCTAAATATCTAAAATAGCACCTGACTAGAATTACATGCATGAAGATCCAATTTGTGGCTTAATTCTAGTCAGGTGCTACTTTTATATATTAATTTCAGATAGATCGTCACTTTAGATAAGACATTTACCGTTACAAGCTTTGAAAAGGCTGGTTTAAAGTAATTTTTACGATAAGCCTATTTTCAAATCTACGTATAGAAGATCCTCTTTGATAATGTATTAGATTAATCACAAACTAATGGATCTCCATTATCAGTTTAAAAAATGCGTATCTTTGATCAAATTTTGCAGATTGCAAATTACATGTACAATCATTAGATTGTCATTCGATTGTTATTCGATTGTTATTCAATTGTGTGAGATTTTCTTAATAAAAAATTCGATGTAAATTAATTTATTATTTTCTATATCAACAATGTTCAACTATTGGGTGATTGTAAATTTGAGCTGCGATCTGCAAAATTTGATCAAAGATGCATCATTTATGCACTTTAAAATTACGATATAAACCCCGGAGTCTTCGGATTTTTCTAGCAGCTAAAATAGCACTAGTGATATTATGACAACTACATATCCAAATTTAACATTTCTATAGAATGCAAAATAAAAAAATTTTACCTAGTTTAGTTTAATTGTTTTTGAGATATTGCTTGTGCTATTTTAGATGCTAGAAAAATCCGAGGACTCTGAATAAACCCGTGTATTAGCCAGGTATGATACAAGTTTTAAAAATCAGTGGAATGTAACAGACTTAATCTTGTAATTGTCGTTAGCGTTAGCATATGCTTGAAGTTGAAACAGCCTAAAATTACTAATTTCAGGGGTTAATTTTAGCCAGTAACTTCAAGCACAACATAATCAAATGTATAAATATTTATTTATTACAATATTACTTAAGTATTACTTAAGATTAAATAAAGGATAAATAATTAATTCTTACAAAATTATTTTACATGTCTTTATTCATTGTGCAAATAATCCCCGAAATACTTTGTTTGGAACTATCCGTCTAAAGTTAAGATACGGATATCCATATTTAATCCAAATCAGCGGATCTAGGCCACATCACATAATTTCATTTTTTTTTAAAAAAAAGGACAGAATTATAGACATCCATCGGGATTATATTTGGCCATCTAATAACAAAAGAATTCAATAAGACAAAGAGAATCTCCTTTTTTACCCAAAAAGGGTGTTTAATTAATCTACAACTACGTAATGTTGAACTAAAGAATTCAAAATGGTTATGTGGAGTGATACAGCCCAAAGCCAAGGTAAAAATCATTTTACCAGGTAAATATGGTTTATACTTCAACCAGCCTTAAAGAAAACTTATGTGCATAGGTACGTACGTTCGTACTGATACGTACGTACATAGTATTGCCAAATAAAGAAATTTGATACGATACTTAACAAACACAAACTTCAAACTTCAAATTACAAACTTCAAACAGGAATTTCATTTAATCTGTACGTATGTGCTTACAAGATATAAGGACAGTTTGAGAATCTTTACACATAAAGAGTATTATGGAAGGTGCAAAGATCGGAAAATTTTAAATTCATAAAAATAAACAGTCATAGTTGATACTCTAGTAGATCTCGCACCGTGCGATTATTATATAATTACCTGTACAACTTATTGAGCATGTGAGTACATTAATACAAGATCACATGTGTTCTTGCATACATACACAGACATATATGTACAATATAAAAAAATTTTTTTGGAAGGTGCATTAGCTCCCCGTTATGGGCCATCATAAATACAAAATTGGTTATGATGTATCGGCGCATATATTCGTAATATAACAAATATTTTGTTGGTGTAAATATGGTGTAAAAACTAATATATACAGTATGTCAATATGCACTAATATTAAGTATCAGTTTGAGCTAAAGTTATTAAAGTTGTAAGTTATGCAAGGGAATCGTTATTTACTCGATAAGCATAACGATGAATAATTAGTTTATTACCGAATATAAGAAAAACATTCCCCGAGTTTGAGATTTAACAAATGAAAACTCGTACTTATTATTTTCGTTGCATTAATAATTATTTATTAATCTTTACGAAATCATTTTAATCCTAATAAATTATTGGTGCGTTTATTTAACTGTTTTATTTACAAATTTATTCCCCATTTAATAATAATTTGGAATTATTTTGAATAATTTAAAAGTTCTTCGAATACCTGGATGCCTCGACTCTGTCATCTTTAAGGTATGGCCACCTGCAAACAAGAAAGAATTGTATTACATTAATCGATTTACAATACCCTTTTAATAAATATCTCTAATTTAGAAACAAATGTCACTTTAAAGGCTACGTTAGGTCGTTTTATGCACTTAATGCGTACATGGCACTGTGGAGCGGTTGCACACGAAAGTGGAATATTTATATACTTATGAATACCCTAGTTATTTTTCTTATTGCCCAACATCACCTTTTAGTTCTGTTGGATATTTTACTGTCATGTATAGTTTTTCCTTTTAATTCTAGATGTGTCAGATACCTAATCTTTCACATATCACATTATAACGTATTGCATAGTAGGAAAAAAAAAACTTTCTTTCTCTTAACCATACCATTTTTTTTTTTTTAAAAAAAAAAAACTCTACATTAATATATTCTATTTGCATGTTAAACTGTTAATAATTAAAAAAAGAAAAAAAAAGGAGAAATAAAATAATGGCTCAAAGACGTCCACAGAACAACTATCCTTGGTCCCAAAGAAAACTTCGTCTTGCTAATCCATTTCCAAGATTTGAACATTCTGCTAGCGACGTCGTAGCTAATAACGAATTATTTATCTTTGGCGGAAATTTTCAAGGTCAAGCTACGAATGATGTCTACGTAATCGAAACAAGTAATTACTTATAATTCTTGGTGTTAAAATTTGTTTAAATGTATCATTACTATTTTTCTTACTGATTTTCTTTTTCATAAGGCACATTAAACGTTCTTAACTTTATTACTTCGGGTGACATACCTTCACCACGAACTGGTCATATCCATGTTAATATGGGATCAAACATGATCGGTAAGTTTTAGTTCTAACCAAAGCCAATATATGTAAACACCAATGTAAATAATCATCTTGATTATTTTAGTATTCGGTGGATTAATAAAGGATCCTAAAACTCTTGAACAAAAAGAGGATGAGAATCTTTATATACTTGATACAGGTAAATAATTATCATAAAAACTTTGTGTAGTTTATAACTCGATAGTTATATAAACTTATGAATAAATGAATCTATATATTAGTAACAAAGAAGTGGAAGCAACTTTCAGTGCAGTCGCCGTCACCCGGAAGGCATGGTCATGCTGTTACTGTAATTGGAACAAAAATGTACATATTCGGTGGTCAAACAGGAGAAAGTTATTTAAATGACTTGATTGCTATTGACACGGATGCTTTACAAGATGACTCGTTAAATGCAAGCTGGGAACTTGTCGCACCAAAGAGTCCACTTCCTCCTGGAAGAGCTGCACATATATTATGTGCTCATAATGATAAAATTTACATGTACGTTCCTAATTCTTTTTTTGTTTCTCTTTTTTACCACCAAAATATTCCTAAAGATTGGAAATTTTTAGGTTCGGTGGAATGGATGGTGACAGGTGTTACAACGACATGTGGTGTTACGATTTACATAACAACACGTGGTTACAATTGTCCTGTGCTGGATTCATTCCCTTTCCACGAAAATATCATAGTGCAACTATAGTCGATGGAATTATATACATCTTTGGTGGAATAAATCAGGAAGGTAAAGAATTGGGTGATTTAACCTCATTTCAGATAAATACCCAAAGATGGTTCATGTTTCAAAAAATGGGTCCTTCACCGAGTCCTCGGTATTTGCACACAATGAGCGCGGAAAATGAAAAGGTATTTGTTTTTGGTGGTGAATCAACTAAATCACCAAAACCTGATGAAGATGGAGTAATTCATATTTTAGATACATGTAAAGTATTATTTTCATTATTTTTGTATTATTATTTTATATTCATTTTTCATCTTATGTGGATGCTAAAATATTTAATTCTTTATACAGCCAGGATAAAATATCCTAGTCAAGAACCACCGCAACCTCAACAACAAATGTTATCTCAACAACAACAACAAATGCTATCTCAACAACAACAACAACAACAACAACAAATGTTGTCTCAACAAATGCTGTCTCAGCAACAAATGTCATCTCATATTCCTCAACAACAACAGCCTCAACAAATACCTCCGCAGCAACAAATACCCCAGCAACAAATTCATCAACAACAAATATCTCCACAGCAACAAATTCATCATCAACAACAAATACCCCAGCAACAACAAATAATGTCTGCATATTCGACATCCCCTACTCAACAACAAACCTTTGCTCAGAGGAGTCTCCCAACTTCTCCGAGGCAAGAGTTCTCTCCTTACGGATTTAATTCTCCTACATCTGATAATAGAATGGCTCAATCACCAACAAGCTATCAAATGTCTGAAACCACGGATCCTTTAGATTCTCCAGTTTTGTCCAATACACGTCAAGGCTCAATTCCTAGAACTCAAAAAGTTGATGACCCAAGATCACGTTTACCTTCAGATGTTAACAGAGGTCCTCTTCCGGAAAATATTATATATATGGAACGACAGCGTTCAAATTCTCCTCAATTACGTTCAAATGCTAATATGGAAAATATTCGAAGACAAAATTCCTCTCCAGTTACTACTGCTCGCCAATCTCCGACTCAAATTGATAATCAACGTAGCAATTCTAATCCTTCCCCAAAAACACTTCACAGGCATAGGATCAGTACTGATGGTACATATGCTCATCCTACAGTAATGAGATTACGAGGTGAACGTAGCTTGGAAAGTTTACGTGAAAATTCTCAACCTACTAACATTAGACAACAACATAATATGGAAATTCTTGGTAATAATAATAATGGTACTTTCGTTCAAATGCAAGGTGCTCCTATGTATTCTGGAAATCCTGAATTTTACTCTCCAAATGATTTCAAAAATCCTCGTTCAGCTCCAAATCCATTAGGTGGATATATTATACAACCTGATGGATTTGGTACTAATAAAAATATCATCATGTCAGGAAATTACCCACCAGGAATGTTTCCAAATACAATTTATCAAACTTTAAATTATCCTAAAAGTACAAATTCTTATATGGAAAGTGCTATATCTTCTCCAACTTTATCAATGGAAGGTCATTCAAGAATTTCTGATATTGTTGATCATTCTTCTGCTAATATAATGAATACGGAATATAATGAATTTATGAGAGAACTTGAACATAGAGATTTATTAATTCAAACTTTAAGAAAACGTGAAAAATGGTTAAGTGCTGAACTTGCAATAGCTAGAAAAACTGGTTATACTATAGATCAAGTTGATTTTGAAGGTGATAAATCTGAAAAAATTGATTTGGATCAATTGATAGATAATACTGATAAAGATTCAGAAAAATTTCCTCTATTATTACATATTGCTAAAGTCAGACAGGAACTGATAAAATCAAAGGTAATATATCATATATCATTTATTAAACGTCAAATATGAGATCTTTGCTAGGAAAATCAAAATCAAATCAAAATCAAATTAAAATCAAAATCAAATCAATGTCAAATTACAGCAGAGACCGTTAATGTTACACATATATTAAAACTGGCGAGGGATTATATCCATCACAATTGAATCCAACATAAATAATTTAGTTTGTGATTGATCACAGGCGAGAGGGATTCACTTTGGATCGGGCACTGTCTCTGCTGTAATGTCAAATCAAAGTCAAATCAAAGTCAAATCAAAGTCAAATCAAAGTCACTGGGTGTATATGATTTATCATGTCTCTTTATTTAATTTTCCTATCAATAATCGCATAAGTATCTATGTTTAAAAATACATTTAAATTTAACATTTAAATTAAGCTATATATATACATATATATATATATATTTATGCACTTTTTTTTTTTTTTTATAATATTAGGCAAACATATCAATTCAAGCACAGATTGCATCACAAAAGATTACAGATTCAGAACGAATAAGAACAGCAGCACTTCAAGAAGCAGCTTATTTTAAAGCAAAACTTGCAGCTTTAAAAAGTCAAACAAAATCCGATTTAGTAATACTTGAATCAGAAAGAGCTTCTGAATTAGAAAAACGATTAACAAAATCTTTAAATGAAAAAGAATCTGTTCAAATACAATTTTTACAAATACAACAAGATTTAATTAATGAAAAAACTTTAAAAGAATCTGCTGAAGAACGTGCAAAAACTGCTCTTGAAAGAGCTGAAGAAGCAGAAAATGCTCATGCAAGATCATTAACAGAATTAGCAGCTTTACATTCAAGAGCTACAGAAGCAGAATCTGAATTAAGAGAAACTAAAGGACAATTATTAAATTCAAATATAGAATTAAAAAAATTACAAAATGTTAATGAACAATCACAAACTCAAATAACATCATTACAACAATCTATTGATAATCTTAAAAGAACTCTTGAAAAAGCAAATAATGCAATGACAACTGCAAGTAAACGTGCAAGTGAATCGGAAGCTTTATGGAAACAAGCTCAACAAGATATTGCAAATTTAGAAAAAGAATCTGCTGGTCTTAGATCTCAATTAGATGTTAGAATGAAAGATTTAAGTCGTTCAGCTGAAAAAGCTAATAATTTGGAAAAAATGTTGGAAGAAGAACGTAAAACAAATATTACTCTTCGAGAAATGATGGATGATGGTGTTAATAAATTATTAAATAATTCGTTAGAAAATAGTTCTACTAATTTAAATGATAATTCAAATATGGTTCAACTTGAACAAGAAATTGCTGTATTAAAAAATATTAATGAAGAAACTCAAAAATCCGCAAATGAAGCTGCTAATTCTTTATTAAGTGCAAAGGTTAAACTTGTACAAATGGAATCTGTTATAATGAAAGCAAGATCTGAAAATACTTCATTACAAAGACAATTGGCTGAAGCTTCTGATGAAATTATACGAACAAAAGGAAGATTAAGTGAAAAAGATCGAATTTTAGATGAAAAATCTCGTATACTTGAAGATACGGAAGTCAAACTTGGAATGATGAGAGATGTAATGTCTGAACGTGGAATTTTGGATGATGGTAGTGGAAATTCTGGTGCTGATAAAGTTAAGGAAATGGCTGCACGATGTGAAAAATTAGAAGCTATGCATGTTAAAGCTCAGAGTGATCTTAAATTAGCTATAGAGAATTATCAAGAAGCTTTGAAAAAAGTTCAAGAAGCTGAAAATAAATCAAAAGTACTCGAAAAAGAACTTGAGAGAACAAACGCATTGGAAATGAAAAATAATGAATTACAAAAACATTACACCGAAATTTCAGAAAAATTATCAAAATCTGTAAATGATTATAATACTGCCATGCATTATGTACAAGGTACAGAAAAAATGTTGAGACGCCTAAAAGTTGAATTACAAAATAGTAAAATTGAGGCAGCGAAATTAAGAACACAACTTGAATCTATGCAAAAACATAATGAAGTATTAGAAGAAAAATTATTGGAAGTACAGAATCGAACATCTATAAGCATGGGTGCTCATGAATCCAAAATCCATGAATTTGCTAATAAACAACTCGAATTACAAAGAGAAGATTTTAATAAAGAATTATCCGAAATTCAACGAAAGATGAATCAATCATTAGAAGAAAAGAAAGCAATGGAAATATCATACAAAAAGTTAATAAAGGAACATCAACAGATTAAGGAAGACTTGGAAGAAGCTTTACAGTTAAATGATGCGTTAACTAAACAATTTAGTGAAACATTAGATACCCAAGATTCAAGTGAGAATAAACAAGATAATTGGGTTGAACAAAGAAAATTTTTAGAAAGTCAAATCAATATGATTCGTTCCACTAATAACAAACTTGAAAAAGTAAATTCGGAATTGGAACGAAAATTAAATGCTTCCGAAAATAGAATCACTATATTATTGGATCAAATGGAAAATACTGTAGATGGTTATCGAAATATAGAAGATAACATTAAAGATACAAAAAGTCCAAGAGATTCGAGTGTGATAAATGCTTTGACTGATGAATTAAATGAACTAGCGATAGGAGTATCAAATTTAGGTGTAGGCGGTCGCCGGACGAAAAATTAATATTGCTAAAGCCCTTTTTTGAGAATGGACGAATATGAAAATATGATAATTCAAATGTTCACGTAAACGAATAAATTAATTCTCATTACCCGATGATTTAAAATTTTTTTTCCATGTTAAAGATATATATATTTATTTATCTCTTAATCCAATATTATCTTATATTTATTTGTTTATAAACTTCGTATTTATATATAATATATACTTGTATTATTAGAACTTTTACTTATTTTACAGAAACTTGAATTTCTTAATATACAATAACTGCGTAGTAACTATATAGTAACTATATAGTAACTATATAGTCACTATTAAACTTAATAGTAACTATATAGTTACTATAGTTAATATATAGTTACTGCACATTAAGGTATTCAAAGTTTCTCTATAGTATGTATAGAACCTCAATATGTATTTGTCTTTAAAATCATGTATAAGAAACTATTTAATTGAAATTTCTGATGTTTGATATTTGTATTTGTTAGCATTAAATAATAATTAAATAAAGTCTACGTATTGCATTTATGTTTTACTGTATTTCTTTTTTCGATTAATTAATATTTGAAATAAGTTGACATAGAGGTAAGTAAATTCAAAACCAAATTTAAGTTTACGTGTTTAAACTAGTGGACTCTTATTTACAATCAAAATGTTCCTTAAAATCAATAATAAATACATAAAAGAGTTTTTGCACTTGGAAATAATGACAGTTCTGCATAGTCTAAATGAAAATAACATAATAATGCTTTTCTATCTATAATAAGATTCAAATACATAACATTTGCTGCCTACTTATATCCAACCATGTTACTGAATTGGTCAGCTTTTTGTATACATGTTGTCTTTTTATTGGCATTCCGAAAGTTCTTTGCCTTTTCTAAACATTTTCATCATTATAGAGCTTTCTTCTCGTGGTGTTTATAAAAGTCTGACAATATTAATAGTTTACTAAAAGCTTTTATGATACGTTAAAATTCTATTGGCTACACATTATTCTAAACTGTAGTAATAATTTTGTACTTGAAGTTGATATCTGCTTAAAGTTACCAATTTAGGAAGAAGTCTAAAACAGAAAGAAATTATGTAATTAATATTTATTGAATTAATTTTAGAGTTGGAATCATCTTAGATTAGAGTAACTATTGGTTTTATAAGTAAGGATAGGTTTTAGATAGTTATATATATGCAATATGTTTTTCTAACATTTTTGCTTACCCAAGACTAAAATGGTAAATAACCTGATTATTTAATAAAAATTCAAATAATCTCAAGTTATCAAATAATAATTAGGTTATTTAGATAATTAAAATTATTTAGATCATTTTCATAAAAAATAAAATTATTAGTCAAATTGCTTATAAAAATTATTGAACTTAATTACTTTTTTAATTAATAATATTCTAATTATATTTTTATTTTATTTTTATTTTATTTATGTTAAAGTTCTTGCTTTTAGAAAGTGATTTTTATTTAAGTTTATAGGACATAAGTATTTCTAAGAGTTCTTTTATATAGAAAGTTATAGTTAATTATATGTACATTTTTGATGTCTAATTTAAATAGTGTTAACCTATAGTTTTTTCTTTAACCACAGTAATAACAGAAGTTGTTCAACTATAGTATGATGATTATAACTTGACAGATTCTATATAAAGTCTACATAAAACTTAACAATATACAGAGTAATTTGGAATTTTAAAGCAAAAGCAATAATAGATTATATATAAAGATACTAAATATTACATTTAAATTTATTTATTATTGAAATATATGAAAACATTTAACTTTCTTGAAAGGTTAGAAAATAGTATTTTTATAGATATTTTATATATATATATTATTACAATAAAGACTACTCTATTGCTAATAAATGTTATATATAGTAATATTAAGATATATAAAAACTAATAAATATAATAAGGATGTGGCGACTTAGTGAAGTGGTTAAGTTGTTGCATCC
Source organism: Cetraspora pellucida (assembly GCA_910591915.1). Taxonomy (NCBI): domain Eukaryota; kingdom Fungi; phylum Glomeromycota; class Glomeromycetes; order Diversisporales; family Gigasporaceae; genus Cetraspora; species Cetraspora pellucida. The sequence continues at coordinate 178 of CAJVQA010007175.1, read as the reverse complement.
GAGATAGCCAGGTTTAGAGTTCGAATCCTACTGGTGACGATTTTCGAATATATAATAAATATATCTGGTGTTATACGATCTATATAATGGTCAACCATATTCTGTGAAGTTGGGGGTACCGCTTTCCGTGCTCTGGCCCTGTAGCCCTAGGCACTGGCATTGGTGTAATGTACTATGT
>CAJVQA010007174.1:0-14091 GCA_910591915.1 Cetraspora pellucida | reverse complement strand
CCAGTCAAACTATCGGGTTTGGGTTACACCACTAAGGGTGATAATCAAACAAAAGAATTAGAGCGTAACTACTTTTTGATATTTTCTATAAAAAATATCAAAAATCGTAATTTTGTATCACCAGACAATTACACCCGTTCTTGAAATTTGATTGGTAGTTTAGCACTGTTGTTGTTTCAATTTCTATTAAATACCCGTCATATAACCAGTTTATTACCTGTATTTATTTTTGAACACATGACCTATCTTCCCGTAATTTGCCGTAAAAATACGAGTGACTTCTGTGCTCTGCGCATTAGTAAAAAAAAATTCCTTGCAAAATTTTAGTATAAAACAAGTACCGTTATAATTATAAACCTGACCCTAATGTACCGTTTTATGACTTTAAAAAAAATGTCGATCAGTGAAAGTCTGTCGGTGCCACTGGGGTAGTTTAACCAATGATTGTATTCAACCAATGGGAACTTTGGGGGAAATTAGTAAACCCCCGTTGACATCCCTAATCTAGAAGAAACATAAATTACAAAATATAATGTCTGTTGTCTAAAAAAAGCATCATCTTTGATTATCAACCAATTTTTTTAAAAAAAAGATCTAAAATACTATACTGATTTTCATGTCTTTGTAAGTTAATATTCTTGTGGCTAGCTCCATTTATAAAATTTATAATTTTTTAAAAAAAAAACGATTATCTGATTGCATTATAAACTTTTATTTTTTTTAAGACCACTCCAAATATGACATTAAACAACACCAAAAATACGGTAATTCTATTAATTTAAAAAGATACAAAAAAGCCAAGTCTACAATTTGATTGATTAAAGTATTTAGACTAAAAATTTTCGCCATTCTAAAATTTATAGAAATTTAGGTTATAAAGAATATCGCAAAATTATATAAAGTAACCTCTAAAGCCTTTAGGAAATTGTCATCAATTATGAAGGTTACTCGTATAATAATAAATTTATTGTCGTTATTATTGATTTTAATACTACAAAATTATTTAGTAGCCCATGCTATTTATACACCATTGAAACAATATTTGAAAGTATCTGAAAGAGAATTGCCTGGCTTATTGGCTAATGAAGAAATTTTAATCAAAGGAAATCGTCTATTAACACAGTTACTAGATGAATCAAGCTTTGGTGGTTCCTACATAGATATAAAAGCAAACAAGATAAATATCAACATAGTAGATTCATCTAAGAAAGATGACATAATGAGCAAACCTGTAATGGAAGAATACCTAAATTTATTGTCTTTCAAAAAAGTATCTAATTCCTTAGATAAATTAAATACCGCATTAAATGAATTACATAATATGGCTAAAAGATATAACGCAACCAACCTTAAATTAAGTAATGAATACGAATTTAATAAAATAGTTATATATTTAAATGTTAATGATTATGAAAAGAACAAAGCATTTATTGATAATGCTGAAAAACTTTACACAAATTTGTTACATATCGTGATTAAGACTGAGAACAATATATCTTTTAATTTGTCATCTAGTTCATCTGCTTTAAAAACTCGCGATATAGAAAATGTAATCTTTGGTGGTGATGGTTTGATTACCGAAGATGGATACCAATGTACTGCAGGTTTCTGGGTGCGTCAACATAATTTTACTTTCTTAGTAACCGCGGGGCATTGTGCAGAAAATGCCACTCATACTCCTGATGATTATGTTAGATTTTATTATTACCCAAGTCCTAACTATTTTATTGGAGAAATGACATATTACGAATCACATGAAGTTGATAAGGGCTTTATTTTGGTTGATAATCCTGATATCTTAGTCATTCCAAATATAAAAAATGTTGGTAATGATACTTATAGAGAATTATTTATTATTGGTACTGTAGATATAGATACCGTAGGTTCTCATATATGTATTGCTGGTGCAATCTCTCACGTATCTTGTGGCAAGGTAACAGCTATAAATGCGGTTATAGAAATGAAAGATCTTAGAAAGTATGAAGGCGTTATCGATACAGATATCGAGAGTCAAGGTGGTGATAGCGGTGGTCCTGCATTCCAGTTTAAAGATAGATTCCCTCGATTCGTTTATTTGGCTGGTATACTTATAGCCGGTAAAGGTAATTCTTCTGTCATTGAACCACTAAACAAGCTTTTAGATGATGATATGATTCTTGTTAGTTACAGCCCTAATTTATTTGATTTTGATACACCTCCGTAGGAGCTAGTTTAGATTATTGACCTTTTTTTTTGGTCATTAAGACCGATATCAGATTAAAACCCTCGCTTTAAATTATATTTCTTTTTCTCTAAAAAAAATTTCATATGTATTTCTAATACTTGATTGGAATTCACATTAAAAATATAATTAACAAAGCCTGGAACAAATGTTGAACAAAATTTACCAAAATTTTCCCAACATCCTTCTACAACTTCAACAAATTCACAATTTAAATTATCATAAATCCAATTAGTAATTTCAAGATGATCAAATATATACAAAATAAATATAATAAAACCAATAAAATTTGATAAATAATTTTTTTGTAATTCTTTTCATTCATTTTGAGATTCTTTTAACAAATTATCATAACGATTCTGAAATTCTTTTCGTTCATTTTGAGATTCTTTTAATAAACTATCATAACGATTTTGCAATTATTTACATTTAATTTGAGATTCTTTTACTACATTATTATAACGATTTTGTACTTCAAGTTTTTCATTTAATTTTCATTTTCATTTTATATTTCTCAAGTTCTTTTCTTAATTGTTCAAAATAAGTTTTTTGAGAAGATAAAATTAAATTAAAAATAAAAAAATAAACACATTTTTTAATATAAACTTACATTATTGTCTAAAGCATAGCTGAGGACACTATATTTCTAGCGCTAGACATTGGAATCTGTCAGATCATGTGATTGACATCTGTTATGACGCATAATTAACAATTAACCAATAGTAACGCGCCAGAGGATAATCTATAAAAATAACAAAATTTAAATAAATTTTAAAAAATTTAATTATCTTAAAATATAGTAATCAGAATTTAATGCTTTTGGTACCATTCGATTTGTCTTGATGAGATGATTCGAACAGTATCATAATCATTAAATTTCAATCACTAGGTCAAGAGATATTTGAAAAAACTCTTTGTGACACAGTTCAATACAAAAATTTAAAAAAACTGTATTGCAAAGTGTTTTTTTCAAATATCTCTTGACCTGGTGATTGAAATTCAACGATTTTGGTACTGTTCGAATCGTCTCATCAAGATGAATTGAATTGTACTAAAATTATTAAATTCTAATCACTATATCATAAGATCATTAAATTTATATTAATTTTAATCACTAAATAAATTTTATAAAAATTTAATTATTTTACAACCTAGTGATCAGAATTTAATAATTTTGATACTATTTGATTTGTCTCAATAAGATTATTTGAATGATATCAAAACTATTAAATTAAAATCATGAGTTAAGAGATATTCAAAAAAATACTTTGTGACAAAGTTTATTAAAAAATTTAAAACTATTTTGCAAAGTATTTTTTTTAAATATCTTTTGATCCAATGATCAATATTTGATGATTTTGTATTTTTTGGATAGTTTCATTGAGACTAATTGAATGGTACCAAAATCATTAAATTTTTGATTACTAGGTTATAAGATCATTAAATTTTTATAAAATTTATTTAGTAATTAAAATTAATATAAATTTAATAATATTATAATCTAATAATCAGAATTTAATAATTTTAGTATTATTTGAATCATCTTATCAAGATAAATCAAATAGGATTTTTTTTTTTTTTGGCTTTCACTAAAGCCATAGTTATTAGCAGCTATTGTCTTTATTGTATTTTAATTATGATTATATAACTATACAAGATAAGTATACAGGTTGTTATACATACAATTTTTGATTGTTTAATATAAGTAGTTTACTTATACAACAGGTTCTACACTAGCTGTCATACTTGCAATCTACTAAGAGATTACCTATTTAAACACTTTGATCCTTATACTTATACTAACAAATAGTGCACAAGTTCCTGTATACCTAAGTATTATCTAACCTAACTGTGACCTAACTGTCTGTATATCCATTAAGCTGTTACATATTTCAGAGTATGTCATCTGACTTGTAAAGTTCCAGGAGGTCTTTCTGTTAACTAATTACTCATATTTAGTATCTTGTTAACAGAGCTTGCTCTTGCAGAGTTTATCCAGACTTTAGTATCAACTTTATAACATATTTTTAGTACTTTAGTATACTCCTGTTTTTGATCTCAGATTCCTAATCCAGATAGTCTAATAGAACTATGATCTGTCTCTAGTATCCCAGATTCTGGCTCCCAAGATCCTTTTCCTTCAGTTTAAGACTTCTAATGATCTGATTAGTAATATCCTTTATCTGAAGTTCTTGCTCACCTGATTCCTTTCATATTGGTATCTGTTTCCTAGGTTTAGTCTTTACAGTAGTACTGTTAAAGATCTATGTTATTTTTCTACTTGGGTCTTCTCAGATGGGTTCTGATTTTTTAAGTTCACAGATTTATATAGTCACAAGAACTTATCTTGTGTTTGCATTAGCTAATGCCAGTTAGCATATCTCTGTATAACCACAGGTCAAACGAATAAATAAAGGGTGAATAATAGATAAATAACAGAAAAAAAATCTGTCATTATTCTATCTTATATTTGCCAAATAATGGCAGTATAACAGCAGCATAATAGCAGAATAATAGTAAAATAATAGAAGGTTTGTCAATATAAGTAACATAATAGTAACATAATAATAAAATAATAGAACAGTTTTATTATTTTACTTTTAGTTACAAAGACTAAAAGTAAAATAATAGAACTGTTCTATTATTTACTATTATATTACTATTATGTTACTTATATTGACAAACCTCCTGTTATTTTACTATTATTCTGCTATTATGCTGCTGTTATGCTGCCATTATTTGGCAGATATAGGATAGAATAATAGCAGATTTTTTTTTTATTATTTACCTATTATTCACCCTTTATTTATTCATTCGACTTGTGAACTCCAATATTGCACAGATGCCTCATAACCTACCAGTTATCTGGTGTAACTGTGTTACAGGTACTAATCCTAACTGATTGACAGATTGTCATTGTCATAGTATCAGACACAAGGACTTATCTTGGGTTTGCACTATTTAATGCCAGTTTGCATTTTTTCATATAATTCTAACATTGCACAGATGTCCGTATTACTGATATACATTGGTGGTTTTTTTCAATTTTTGACATCAGTAGGTTTTGAACTCCCTACTTACCACTTGGGGAGTTGACAACTTATTCATTTCATTAAGTTATCACACCCTTTTTGAATCAAATAGTATTAAAATTATTAAATTCTGATTATTAAATTATAAGATTATTAAATTTTTATAAAAATTATTTTAATTTTAAAAAATCAAATTTTTATAAAAATTTAATAATAAATATAGATCCTATAGCTTAATGGTTAAGCTCCCATACCTCTATAGTCAAGGTTAACAGTTCAAGTCTGACTAGGAACAAATTCAAAGATTTTAGTTTCTATAACTCATAAAGAGCCTATAATTGAACATGAAGCCTTGTGGTCAAGTCCAAGTGCAGTATATGATGGAAAAAGGAATTTCTGAAAGGAAACTGACTTTGCAGAATATAGGCACTATGTGTGATAGCAGTATTACAGAAAGTTCTATTACACAAAGAGTTACGCATATAAGTCCTTTGGAGACAGGGCAGTACCAACATCTCTGCATTTAACTTGTAGAGTACTTGATTGGAAGAGTAATATCAAAGTAACACAAACTGAAGTAGTAAGAGAAGTGATGCATGCATAGAAGGTTTATGACAAAAAATTAGTCTTATCAAGATTAGAAGCACCTCTGGTACTATAGAATGACTAAGAATAGAAGATAACCATCCACATAGAGAAGTTGTAGTCTGTTCTGTACATCTAAAGGTTCCAAACCAGAGCTCTGGTTACACCTATATAGAAGCCTATAATGAAACAAGTGGAATATACCAACATAAATGCTGTACCAATTATAGTTAAGATACCTAAATTGGAAGTAGAAACCTACTTAAACATGATGTGGACACCTTAGTCTAAATGTAGATTCAAACTAGGATGTTTTTAAAAAAGCAGAGAGATTGCCTGCAGTTGGAAACAGAACAAAGGAAAACCTGCAGCATGGTGTGACAGTAGTAAAAATGTCAGTCAATAGCTAGAAGAAAATGTATACTCATCCTGAAATAGAGTTCTATCTATACCATAAAAGGAAGTACTTAAGAGGCAAGTTAAATACACAATCTATTAAAAATGATACTAAGACCAAGAAGAGTTGCAAACCAGCAGTAGCAGCAGAAACCTGGCTTGAAATACATGCTACCAGTATCTGAACTAGGAAGCAGCAGGAACCTGGCTTGAGATATATACTAGAGAGGCACCCTTCGGGCAAACTAAAGATGGTAACTCAAAAGGAGCGAACAACTTAATAGACCAATTTGGAAGTTGTTAAAAATAGGTTATGAGATATGAGGGGAATATGTAGATTACCTAATATAATTAGTAGTGAAACAAAAATCTAGGTTAGATGTAAGTGGAATATAATACAAAACTCTGGTAGGTTTAGATTGCAGATAAATATATCTGAGTCTTATGTCTGAATAGATATATAGTGATAGATGATGTATAATAGATTTGTACTAGCTATAACAAATATACTAATAAAGACTAGAGGGCATGACCTCACCTTAATACCAAAAAAAATAAAAAATAAAAATTTAACAATCTTATAATCTAGTAATCAAAATTTAATAATTTTAATACTTTTAATTAGATATTACTTATAATTATAAGGTTAATAATATAAAAGATATTGTGTAAATTAATAAAAAAGTGTATAGTATATATATATCTAGTAAAATTTTTTTTTAAATATTAAGATAAGTTAAGTACTTGTAATCTAAGATTTTATTAATAGTATATTTTTGGCTAATAGTTATATTATAACTACAGAGAACAATTATAGAAAGAGTATACAACTAGTTACTTATACAATTTTAGTCATTGTCTAATTTAAGTAGTCTGTTTAAAGATTTTACACTAGCTGTTATACTTAAAATCTGCTTTTAGATTTCTTATTTAAATATACTATTTCTTATATTCAACCATCTATCTCTGTCTATTAACAATCTCAGTTAATACTAATAAAAATATATTATGACTACTAAGTTTTTAAAGCAGTTCACTTATATAAAGAACTTTTAATCTTGTATTAAACCTTTCAAAATTTTCTATATTCTATTCTTATGACTAATCTAATATTATTATAGCTATAATTAATACTTGCAATTAGGATGTACTATTAAACTACTATATCCTTATAAAATTCTTCTCAATTCTGCTACTAACTTTACAACATATTTCTACTACTTTAATATTTAATTTAAGTTCTACTAAGCTGTCAACTTAAATAGTTTAAAAAGATAGATCATAATTATATATCTCTAGTTTATATATTTTTTAGTATGTATTCTTTTCTTTGAAATTGAAAATTTTAGCAACCTGGTTGGTTCATTAATTTTTTCTCAAAAACTAGCATATTTGTTTAACTTTATAAGTTTTAGTTCTGTTTCATAAGTCTAGTTTTTATAGTAGTATTATCAAAAGTTCAGACTACTTCTTTACTTAAATCTTTTAAATAGTCTTTTATTTTCTTATTTGGTTTTTGTGATTTACATGATCTAAAAACTTATTATGAGTTTATATCATCTAGTACTTGTTTGTGTTCTTTTGTACAATATTATATAAATGCCTAGACCTTTCAGTTATATTAATATAATACAGATTACAGATGTTTAATTTTAATCAATTACAGAAAACAGTTAACTGTAATATAGAAAAATTGCAAATTTTTAGCATTACTGAGATTTGAACTCTAGACTTGCCACTTGGAGGTTAACAACCTAATTATTTTACTATATTACTACATTTCTAGTAAAATTTTTTTAAAAATATATAATATATATATATATAAATTTTAAATTAATTATACTAATTTGTATATTAATAAATAATATTTTATAATAATGAATAAATTAATAATTAGTTTTTTAACTATAATGTAATTAATATGAATAATTGACTAAATTTTTAAATATAATATCAATTTTTTAACTATAATACAATTGATATAATTAATTAATTAATTATAGATTATAGATAAAATAATCATTAATTATATAACACAAAAAAAATTTATTATTTTCAAATCAATATATGCATATATACAAAAAAAACACTTATTTAGCCTTTAAACAAGTTTTATCTTAAATATTTATATATAATACATATTACAATATTAATATCTATACAAGTATTAATAAAAAATTAATTATCTTGTATAGTATAAGAATATTTATTCTTTTTAGAGCCTTTAATACTATATTTTTGCTCTTTAATAGTATTAAAATTTATAATTCTTTTAATTTCTCTTTGCATTCTGTAATTATTTCTTATATTCTAATTTTTTATTATAATTATATAGATTTAAATTTATTATTATCTAATTTATTTTTTAAGATTTTTGAGACATATCTATAATTAAATCAATTATTTTTGTTATTTCTATTTTTATTCTATCTTTTTATTAAAGAATTAGCTTTATATAACTGACAAATTAAATAATGCAAACACTATATAAATCTTTGTAGCCATGTAAATTCATTAAAATTAGATAACAAAAAGTTCATTTATAAAGATCTAAGTAGAAAAGTAGTCAGAACTTTGATGGCTTTACTGTAAAGGCTAGTTTAAAAAAACAGATAGCAAGGTCATAATACTCAAATAAGCAAGAACCTTTGGGTTGAAAGTCTTAAAGATATCACCAATCAGACCATTAGAATAAACCAAAGGAAAAAAATATCAGGCTGACCTAATATATTGATAAACTGGTCATAGTTTTATACAAACTATCTGAATTGAAAGTCTAATAAAAAGGCAGATAAAAAAGTAAAAAAATACAAAGTACTAGGGTTATATTGTGAAATAAATGCTAAAGTCTGTATGAACTCTACAAGAGCATAGTGGTTAAATGATATAACTCTGACTACAAGTATTGGTTTTGCTATAGCAATATTTAGATTAGTTATAAAATAAATATAAAAGGCATTAAAGGTTTACTTTAAGGATAAAATAGTTCTAAAGTTAAAATAATAATCTGAACATCTGGATATAACCCAGTAATGTTAACACAGATTGCAGGTTTAGAAAGTTTAAAGTAGAACATTCAAGCATGTATATTAGATATAGCAATTGATAAAAACCTTCAAGCAAACTTCATAAATAGTAATATAAAAAAGTTTTATTATATTTAATTATATGTTTTTTTGTAATAATTTATAAAATCATATTACCAAAAAAGTTATTAATAAAAGTTAAAAGACTAAAGAAGTCAATTTAATATCAAAAAAAAATTAGTTTTAGATTATTATTTAACTATTAGTATATATAAAATAATTAGAATTAAATTTTTTTTTATATTAAACTAGTCTTTTTAAGACTAGGACTTTTTTATTCAGTATAGTAAAACATAATAGCTTGCAGTCTGATTATCTCAGAAGAGCTACTTTATATTAGAGAGTACATCTAGCTATATGTATACTTTTGGTATCTATTTTAAGTAGTTTGCCTATATATAGATTCTATACTAGCTGCTATACTTGCAACCCAACTACAGGTGTTGCCTATTTAAACTCTCTATACTGCAATCTTTACTGTATTATTAAAACATTTCTGTTACATAATGTTAGTCAAAAAGTTCTAGATGCATACTTATACTCTTAGAACTTCATACCTTATTTCATATATTATATTCTCAAGATATTATTATTAGAGCCTTCTGTATTCTAATTTATAGCTAAATCTAGTTTACAACCTTTGCGAAGTTTATACAACCCCAGTACCTTCCTTTTACAACCTTATCTATACCTCATCTATCCTTGCAAGTCCTTCTATACTACTAATTTAGTTAGTTCTGTATGATGCAACTTTATGTCTAAATTAACTGATGACCAGGTTGGTAAACCTCTTATCTAGAGGTTCTTGCTCATACAAATTATCTGTTCTAGGTTTCTTTCTTTGAATCAAGATTTTCACAGATAGTACTATCAAAAGTTGTACTACTTTTTGGCTTAAGATTTCTAAGCAGGCTTTTAATCTGAGTATATACTTTCTGGATTTATTTGTATGATATTGCATACTTCCAAAGTTAGTCTTGGTATAATTAGAATTACAAGCTCTACAAACCTTAGATCATGGATAAGTTTGCCAAAATAGAACCATTTTTTCAAAATTCTACTGCTAATAGAAATTGAATATTAAATCTACTACTTAGAGGATGACAACTCAACTACTATACTAGGATCACTATTCTCTATAATTAAAATTAATAAAAATATATTAATACATTAAATAAATAAATAATAATAAAAAAACTGCTTTATTTAATTGCTAATTTTTTTTTTGCAATATATATATATATTTTTTTAAGCAGTTATACTAGTGCTTTATTAAGATTTTGAAATTACATTTGCAATTACATAAATATTTTTAACAACTAAGCCCAGCATCACCTGGCCATCCTAATGGTACCTAAGTGCAACCTGCTGCATTACTTCAAGCTAAAATAAGTTGCTTGTCTAACTACTTAAAGTTCATAATGAAGGGTCTTCTCCCTTTCATGACAAGCTCTAAAATTGTTTTCTGTACTTCTTTTCTGATTTGGTTTTCCTTTTCTTTCACTTTTTCTTTTCTTTCTTCAATTACTTGCTGATTTGGTTTTCTTTTCTTTCTTGATGCTTTCTTCATTTCTCCTTTTCTTCTTTTTATTCTCCTTGTTATTTTTTTCTTTTTCTCTCATTCGTTGACCTTCTCATATTAGATTCTCTATACTTGTTTGTAAAATGTATCTCAGGCTGTTCTTGCTATTACTTTCATAAACTGCTGCCTTGACTTTGTACTTAGGAGCTGCCTCAATCTGTTATGTGTTTCTTTTAGAATAAGACCTTTAATTAATGCCTCTCTTGTTTTGATTTTCTCTGCTTCTGTTTTTCCAAAAGTGCTGTGTATAATACATATGGAGGGACCTGAACTTTTTTTTCTTTCTTTAACCCCTTTCAGGCTGTTGCAATAGTTACTTTTTAAATTCTTTTTCACAGGTTCTTTTGTCCCTTACATGCCACCAGATGCATCTGTGTTTCTTTTGTTTTATTTTGACACATTTGGCACTCTGTTGTTGTATATACCTCTGGTCTTCTTTTGTTTAGTTCTTCTAGAGTTGGGAGCTTGTTCATTATGCACTTTATAAATGCACTTCTTCTGGTACTACTTCTTCTTGTTATGCAGTATACTCCTTTAGATATCTTTAGCTTATTTCAAAAATATGTCTAATCATAAATTGTAACTTTTGTTTCTTGTTCCAATTCTTTAATTGCTTTCATTTTTTTCTATTCTGCTTCTAATCTTGCATTCATTATCAATTTGCATAGTAGTTTTGCTAGTATGTCAGTATGTTTGTTTTCCTACTCTAAGCAGTACTTTATCTCTTCGCAACTGACTTTTTCAATCTGTATTATTTCTTCACTTGTTGCATCTTTTTTTGCTAGACTATCAGCTTTATTATTCCATCTATTTTTGCTATAGCTCTTGACTTTAATTAACTCTATCTAAATGTTCTTTGTTCTAATAAGCTCTCTAATTTTTATTATCCATATTGCATTCTTCTTTTTAAGGATCTTATTTCTGCAAACTTGTTCTAAACCTCTATTAATGTTTCTTATTGCTGCATTGCTATCTGTATATATTTCTATTTGTTTCTTTCTTAGTATTGTTAAGATTGCAGCTCATATTACTACTAACTCAGCTATTGTTAATGTTTGCTATCTTTCTAAACCCAATGCCATCTCTTTTTCTGGCCATTCTTGTGTTTCATCTGTTTGCACTCACCCTATGTTCATACTGCTTCTGTTTTTTGTATCTTCTTTAGTCTTCAGATTTGCTGCTCTATTTGTATATATTATGTACTTGTTCTTGTTTCTTGTTATATTTCTTCTTAAAACTTCTACTATTTCTTGACTAATGCTGTCTTTTAACTTTTGTCGCCTGACTACCTCTACTTCTGGTTCTTCTACTATTTTCAGTCCTTCTAGTTTCTGTTCTCCTATTACTGATTTGCTTGTTTTATTACTTCTGTTATTTGATCTATTACTATCTTGATCTTATTATTGCCTTTTTTTATCAATGCATTAGAAATTACATTGATTCTGTTATTTACTCTTATCCACTATTGGCAGCTATCTTCCAGGTGTTCTTCTTCTCTTGTACAACCTTTACATTTGTTAATTTCGATAGCTAATTCACTTTTTTTACTCTGCATTTGCCAATGTTCTACTAGTATTTTTTTTTTTTTTCTTAACTATCTTTCTAAACTGTCAGTTGTTTTGTATACTATATATTACCCATTCCTTCCTTCTTTTGTCTTCTGAGATACACTCCTATCTCATCTGTATTGCTTGAGTGTTTTGTCTGATTGTTCTATATTGTCTTTTAATTTTTTTATTTTTTGGTCTAATGAGCACTTCTTGTTCTATTACTTTAAACCATTCTGTTTTTTTTCCCTTACTTGATAGGCCTTGATAACTTTTCAGCTGCTGCCATGTGATTAATCTCTCTTTTTTTGTATCTATCAGCTGGTTTAGATATATTATGCCTGCTTCATTTATTCTCATACTACTTCTTTTTTGTAGTTGTATATCTATAAGTTTTCTTATTTTGATTCTATATCTGAACATTGTTCATAGATTGCCTTCTGTTCTTATATTTATATTAAGTTTTCTTGCTTTTAACAATGTTAGACAAGCTAAGTTACTTTTCCAACCTTCTATATTTTCTGGCAACTCCTTTATTTTCTATATATCTTTTGTTAAACCTGCTCTTTGGCACTCTTATGTTATTCTTAATTTTGTTAACTAACCAAGACTATTTTGTCTATTTAGTCTTGCTAATAGGTCACTTATTTGTTTTGTCATTAATTCTTGTTGTAATGTTTTGCAGCTTCCAAGATTTTTGTATTCTATTATGCAGTTTTCTAGTATTCTTTGTAGATTGCTCTTTTGTTTCGCCAAACTTATTATTGGTTGGTGTATTTCACTTATACTTCTTTCTGACATTTTTGTTAATTGTAGCATATAACTTAGTTTTAGTATTATTACTATATTGTTTATATATGCAATTTGGCTTGTCATTATCTTTTTGTATCTAAGGTCTCTTATTGTTTGGCTGATTATTCCTTTAGCTCTCTTTTTAACTAGCACTTCACTCATTCTATTATTCAGCCATATTCCTAGTAAATAAACTATCTTGTTCTTTGCTTCTTCTGTTATTTTGCTTCCTCTAAAAGTCACTTCTCTTTCTTTTTTCTTTACTTTTGTGTTCATTATTAACAGCTTTGACTTGGATCTATTTATCTCTATATCATTCATTTTATAAAATTCTTCTGCTATTTTTAATATTTCCATTAGTTGTTTTTTACTATTTGCAATTCATGTTGTGTCATCTGCATATGCAATGGCTGCTTGACAGTACTTCATGATGTTGTTGCATTGCATTCCTCTTTTGATCTGTTGTTTTACTGTATATCCTAAATCTTTATCTTCTTATATTCTCTCTAAAAGTAGATCATAAAACAGTCACCATATTAGTGGAGATATTACTTCTCTTTGATCTATGCTGTCTTCTGCTGTTATTTCTTCTGTTAAGCCATATGCTATAATAATTTTTAGTTGTCTTTCATGAAACAGCTTCAGAATGTATTTCATTGTTCTTTTAGATACTTTAACCCTTCGCATTGCTAGTTCTAAACTCTCAAGTGAAACTAAGTCAAATGCTTTTTGCATATCTTGTAGGGGTATCTATACTTCTTTACCTTTCTCTTTTGCTTCTTCCATTATCATATTGAGAATATGTACTGGTTGTTCTGTTGAGTTGCCTAAGAGGCCTGCATAATTTAGT
>CAJVQA010007173.1:0-14092 GCA_910591915.1 Cetraspora pellucida | reverse complement strand
TAATCGATATTTTTTTTTTATATGCATATGCGCATTATACATTACACTAATGATTGTACAACTTACTATTACTCTTATGTTACACAGGCTACATGTAGCCATCGGCTACACCTATATTTATTCTATTATTTAATAACTTTAAATATTTGCATAAAAAAAATTTTTGTAATTATTTATTTTAATACTTTACAAATTTATAATAAAAAATTACTAAATTTATTATAATTACTCTAATAAAAAAATATTAAAATTTATTAAATTTTTTAATAATTTTACATATTTTTAATAAACTTGCATAAATTTTAATATAAATTTAAAATATCTAACATAACTTATTATATAAAAAAAATTTAAAAATATCTTAAAAAATATAATAAAATTAATTTTATCCCTTAAATTATAACTCAGGCAAATTTGTTTGCCTTTTTTTAAAAAAAAATAATTTTTAAATAAAATCTTTAATATTAATTTTAGCAATATATTTTTTAAGTAAAAAATATAATATTAGTTCTATTTTATCAACTTTGTTAAGAAAAGTTTTTAAAATTATTACAAAACTTTAAGTTAATAAAGTTTAAAGTTTTTATTTTGAACTTTTTACTATAAAATTTTTTCTTTAAATTTTTAAAATTTTATATGTTTCTGTTTATAAAAATCTTTACTTCTAATATAAGTCTTAATTTTTATAAGTAAATTACTAAAAGTGCAATAATAAAAGTTGTCATTCTTTATATAAACTATGATATTGTATTAGAAATTATATTTTTAAAACCCAATATTTAAAGAATTTATCAAAGAATTATAAATTATTTTTTTAATTAAAAAATTTTTTTAAACTTACTTATTTTTAGCTTATAAGTAACTTATACTTTTTATCTTATAATATATAAATAAATATTACAAAAAAGTAATCCTTATTTTCAAATATAAGTATGCAAAGTTTTATTTAAATATTTTAATATCTTAAAAAAGTAGATTAAAGTTTAAAATGTACAAAAATATAGGCAAATTTGTCTGTATTAGTCTACAAATTAAGGGATAAGTAGCTTTATAAAAAATAGAATTATTTATTTTTTTATTTCTAATTTAATCTAACTTCTATTAAATTTAAATACTTTTGCAAATATTTAAATTATTTGAATACTATTCAAAAATCTTTAAAATTATTAAATAATTAAATAATACAATTTAAAATTAAAATATTATTTTTTAAAAGATCTTTTTATTTGTATTATTAAAGTTCTCTACCAATTTCTTTTTAATTTATTTTAACTTATTTTTTACACTTTTTACTTTAGTTTTAAGTTCTCTAAAATGATATAGAATCTCTTTTTGATTTTTCAAAATTTTTAAAAAGTTTTTATATAGTCTTATATTTAAATTTATTATAAATAATAAAATTATTAAAAATATAAATTAATTAAAATTTACAAAATTTTTAATATTTTTGCTAATATTTATAAAATCTAAAGATCTTAATAAATTACTTTCTTTATTTTTAAAATCTTTAGCACTTTCTGCAATTTTATAAATATTTTCAAATCTTTTCACAAAGATGTGACTATGTTTGGTGCATAGTATTATTTTGAATTAGATTACAAAGTTTAGTAAACCAGGAAGGAGTAGGTTCATGAATAGATTTTTTAGTTTGTATATATATATTATTCCAAAGTAAAAGATATAAGTTGTTGGCAGTTGTAATTTGTTCAATAAAGAGTATTTTATTATTATGAAGACTATTTGTTAAAGAGGATGAGATATTAGATGGAAGGATGTTATATATTGTTTTTGTTGTTATAGGAATATTAGTTGGTAATAAATTTAATGAGTTATTAACTAAAAAATAAATATTAGAGTTATGTAAAAGTGAAGTTAAAAAATAAAAAAAAGTTTTTAGTTTTAAGTAAGATTTAAAACATAATATTATAATAAAACAGATATAATTACCAAATACATAATTTCAAGCATTGTAAAAAGTAAGAGTCTTTATTATTATAGGTTATTAATTTATGATTTTTGGAGCTATATGCAAAAAACATGTATAATCTTTTAAAAAAGAGAAATTTATGCCAAATATTAAGCTAAAATTATAAGGTCTTGCCTTCAAATTTGAATATATTTTTTTATCTAAAATGCATGTTAACAACATAAATCTATTTTTATATTGCCAATCTGCTTGATGTGAAATATTATTTATAATATATGGATTTATTAAGTTTGAAAAATTGTTATATTTTCTGCTTTTATATATAATTTGATTTAATAAATCAAGATCAAAAAAGTCATCTGGATATCTTAAAACAATTCATTCAATTTTAACAATTCTTTTTTTCTTTTTAGGCCTTTTTTTGCTTGAAATATGTTGAACAAAGATTACTAATGCATTAGAAGTATTATAAACTACATATGAAGAAAATATGTGCCAATTGCACTTTTTCATAACTGTAGTAAATATTTTATATTTTTAATGTTTGAAATGTCATCTAGTTTTTCTCCTATATCAAGAGCATATAGTTTATTCTTATTTGTAGTGTATTCAATTTTTTCAACTCTGACTTTTGCATATTAAGTATCGTATTATTTATAATTTGTTACAAATTTTTATTTTATTTAAACAGTAAAAAGAAATTAATATATCTTTTAAAATTCTTTTCTCTAAAGCTTCCAGAACTCTAGTTTGCAAATTATCTTCTAATAGATCAAAAATTAAGTAAATATTATAATATTTAATAATCTCCTAAGTGTCTGAATTTCTGAGTGAATTAATCCAATAGATGGGATTATCATTGGTGTATTCTGAAGTGTAGCCACCTTTTATTTTATGAATGGAACTAGATCTGCTTTTTGATGAATTTGAGTTATTTGTAGTATTGTAACTTATACCTGCACCTACTATATTTGATAAATATTTGATGAAATTTCTTCTGCATGTCTATGACCATCTTTAATAATAAGTAAATTTAATAAATCAATTGTATTAAAATTTAAGCCATAGATAATAATGAGTAAAAACAATACTTGAGTGCTCAACATTTAATATTTTATGAATAGAAACTCTACTAAAAGATATAGATCAAATATAGAAGTGGCTATACTTTTTTGTAATTTTTCTAAGATTTACTATTTTATTATCTTGAATAGGTTTCTATAATGCTGACTCAACTTCATGCTTAAACTCTTCTGTTAATTGAATATTACTCTTATCTATGTCTATTGTTGTGTGTCTTATTTTATTATAAGAATATTTTTTAGATGTTTTATAGAAGTTTAACATTTTATGTGAAAACTCTTAATCAAAAGAAATTGAAATTAATGACAAAATGAAATTAGTATCAGCTTTTTTGAATGTGATAAAATTTTGCTTGTATAATTCATAATATACACTCTTGCATTTGAATTCACTTTTCATATGATTATAATCAATATATGATGTTATTGCTCTAATTGTAAATGCATAGTATTGTTAAACTTGTTTTACTGAAAATTTGTTTATAATAAAGCCATATCTACATTTATTAGCCAGATTTGCAAAATCAGTGCCATCTTCTTTGAAAATCTTTAATGTATTTGAACTAAGCTTACTAATATGCAAAATTTCATATAGTTTTTTCTTATTTTTATTTAATTCTAAAATAAGAACATGTTTTTGGTCAAAAAACTGATAATTTAATTTTATACTATCAGGAGTTTGTTTTTCAAGCATAGATCTGATTGTAACAAGAGCTTTCCTTTTATTTAAATTAAGTTTAAATGGCATTCTATAATTTTAACTATGATAGATACAAATAATAATATCAAAATATTGCAAAGTAGAAATATATAATGTATTATCATCTTTTAGAAATTTTTTTAAATTATTCAATTCTTCATCAAAGTTAATTATATTTCCAACTTGTTTTCTAAAAAAGAAGGGTTCTTTTATGATATTTTTCATAATAAGAGTTTCATAAATTTTTGCAAGTTTATGTTTAGAGTTTAAAAAGCATATCTTTTCCAAATTATTAATATAAACATTAATACTTTTCAGCAAATTTTTTATATATATTATAAATTTTTCATTGCAAACTTTTTTTAAATCATAAATTTTCTCACATTTATAAGTGATTTTTATCCCATCTTTGTTAATAAATTGAAGTTCATCAGCTTCTAAATTATTTTTGCCTATTGCTAAATCTTTTCTTACATCTTTAAGTTCCTTACTTGTTTCAAACAACTTGGTAAAACTTGATTTATTTTCAATTTGGAAGTTAAATACTTTTAATGTTTCTCTTTTGAACAAACTCATTTTTTGCAATCTAAATAATAGATTTAGGCATATATATACTGTATATATATATGACATTTTATAAATCAATTTTGCATTTATGATATTATTGTACAAAGTTTGTACTTAAACATATTCTTTACTTAGAAGTAGTAATTACTATGTATATAAACACTTATTTTTTTTTTGGTGCAATGAATATCTAGACAGAAAAAAAGCTTAATAAACTTTTTAAGTTTAAAATAATCAATGTATTTGTCTTTCATTAATATTGTTTGTATCATTTTCTGTGCATAAATTTTTTTTTTCGAACACAAATTTTGTTTACTAGTGAATTGTGCAAATCTAGCATGTATTACTTGTATCACATTAGCTTGTTTATATTGTGGCAACATGATACCCATTTTAGCTTAGTTATTTATAGTATCTTTTACTTGTTCTCTGTAATAAGATGTTTTATTTTTAGACTTTGTGAAGAATAATGTTATTTGAACATATAGTGTCTTCATTTTTTTCTAAACAAAAATAAAATTATCTATTTAGCTTAGCAAAATTTATTAATTTTCATCTTAAATATGTTTCTTAGTAGGAATTACCTAATAAATTTGATTACTTTTATTAATAGAAGAAGGATTAGTAAACTTGCTAAAGTTACATTAAATGCAAATAAACTGTTAGTGGATGTACAAAAGTCTTTAAATTCAAAAGAAAAAGTATCAATTTTACATTTTATAAATAAACATTTTCAACCAATAATACTGGGTAATGAATGCTATTATAGGTTTAAAGATATTTCAGCTCAAAAAAATAAACATTATGCTTTATATATCAAAACAAACTCTTATTTAAAATGGTTTGTCACTTTTATTAATGAAAGTAACAAGTTTATGCAACTAATTAAAGATAATTTAGATATAGATGAAACATTAGCAAATGTGCAAAAAGTTTTAGCTCTAAATGAAGATATGTTGATGAATTTGCAGAATATACATTACATGAATGCATCTCATAAATAATCGATATTGATGATAAAGAGAGTTATAAACTTAAAGATGTTTTAATTCCAGAAGGCAATTATTACATTTTGTATATAGTAGACAAATCAATTTTAAGTATTTCAAAAATTTTGAAAAATTCTTGTTCAACATGGTTGATTACTTTTATTAATGAAAATAAGCAGTTTATGCAACCAATTAAAGCTAAGCTAGATGTAGATAAAACATTAGAAGATGTTTGGAAGTATTTGATTCTAGATAAAGATATATTAATGAATCAGCAGAATATACACTTTATGAATGCATCTTATAAAGTAATAAATTATAGTGATTAGAAAAATTATAAACTTAAGGATGTTTTAGTTTCAGAAATTAATTATAATGCTTTATATATAGTAGCCAAATTAATTTAACTAATTGCTTTTAATAATGAAAATAAAAACTCTACTCAACTTATTAAGGCAAAATTTAATAAAAATTTAACATTAACAAATGTATAAAAATTTTTAGCTTTAGATGAAGATGTCTTGATAAATTTATACTACAGAACATACTTTATAAATGCATCTCATAAAAGAATATGCCATAGTGAAGAAAACTATTATATATTTAAAGATATGTTAATTCAAGAGAATAATTATTATGCTCTATATATAGAAATAGATGAATCAGAACTGAAGTTTATTTCTACTAAAAACACATTAAAATTGTACAAATTGAATTATAGATTAGTTATTAATTCACAAAATATACATTCTACAAGAAAGCCAGCATTCAACTATGAATCAGAACTAAAAATAAATGATTTTGAAAAATGTTATGCAAAAGCATTGACACTCAAAAATAAAAAAGATTTATTTTTACTGAAAAAGCATATAGATATTGATTCTTTTCAATCATTGCTATTCATATTGACTAAAATAATGCTTCTTTCTTCAATATTTTTAAGCAATAATCTATCCATAGACGATATTTATCTGGAAATTGCATATCTAAAAATTGAAATCATTTTAAGAAAGAAGTCAATGCAACCAACAGAAGAAATTGAAAAAGCAATGATCGATGCTTTGAATAATCAGTGACCATATCAAGATTTAATTAAAATATTCAATATATATAAATATATCTTATCTCAAAAAATTGTACATAACATTACATTATTTATCTTAAGAAAAAATTAGTTTTAATAAATACTAGCTAGAAATTAAAGAGTTATATAATAATAATTCATTAAAATTGAACTATATTTTTTATTTGTAAAAAGATAAATATGATATAGATACTAACTGTTTTATAACAACAAATAAGAATGCCATTAGTAAAGAGAATATTGCAAATTGGATAAGTGCATGTTTTAGGAAAAATTTTGAATCTTTAAAAGTTATTAATCAAAATAATGTGATTCCATTATATAAAATATTCGAAGAGCCTATTAGTCAAAAAATAAAGATCATTTTGAAAAAAGTGACAAAAAGCAAGTACTTATGTCAGGGATTTTACAAATTTAAATAGTAATAAATATTATTATATAAATTTTTCTGATAAATTAGATAGCTGTAAATATCAGGTTATTGCAAAGATTGCAAAAACTAATAATAATAGACAAATAATTACTGTTGATGAAGTTATTGAAGCTATCATAGAAATAAAATCTGCAACTAGAACTAGATTTTTAATATTAATTAAAAATCTTGATAAACTCAAATAAGTTATCAATTAATGTTTCAATTTAAGTAATACAATAAATCTAATTCTATTTTATATTTTATTTGTATAATGATAAGTGTAAATTTTATAAATTTGCAAATAGCATAAATACTAATTGGATTACCAAACAAAATTAATATTTATAGCAACAATGTACGAAAAGTTTCTATAATAAGTATGGGAACAAAAAAATTAAAAAAAATTAAAAAGATATATCATTAGAGACTCCAATAAGCCCAGAACAAAAGTCAACAATCATTTTATTATACAAATCTTTATGGCCTATTTGCTTAGAAAATAAGAATAAAAATGAAAGTAATAGCATTAAATTAAATATAGTTAATGAAAGCAGTGAATCTGAGAATAATAAATCTGCAAATACAAAATCTGAAAATACTAAAAATAATGAATATGAGAATGATAAATCTAAGAATAAAGAACAAGAAAATATTAAATTTGAAAATGAATTTGTAGATAATAAATATGAAGATAATGAATCTAAAGATGATAAATCTGAAGATAATAAACCTGAAAATACAGAATTTGAAATAGATTATTCATTTTTTGCTTTCAATGAAGAATTTTTAAAAGCTAATATAGTATCTAGTAAACTTAAAAATGTTAATATTCCTTTAAAATTAATGGGCCTTTCAATTTTCTGATTTTATTATTATACTATAGTTTTCATTTAGAAAACAGTAATGACAGTAACTAGCTAAATTCAGTTTAATTAATATAAATTATATTATAAATAGGCTTAAATATGATAAACTATTGGCAAAATATCAGCACATTTAGCTGTAAATTCGAAAAGAATAAATTGATACTAATTTTATCTTTAGATCAGATGATCAATAAATATTATTTCATTTACTTATTGAATAAAATTTTCTATCTGCCTAAGTTCGTACAAGGATGCCAATTACATTAATTGTAACTTTTGAAAAAGTTTTTAATATTGTTTAAAATTTTTTAAATCATGTTAATTTTAGTGTTATATATGATAAATTTAATGATACAAGAAGTTTTTAATAACAAATCAACAAAATTTTAAAATTATTTCAAATCTTTGTTGAGCAAAATGTACACTTAATTGCTAGTAATGAAAATCAATATATTTGCATAAGATGCAATTTTGAATTAATGCAATGCAAAAGATGCAAAATGAAGTTAATAGGTTTCTAACAAAATTAGTATTTTATTACTAGACATATAATCATATTTTTTTAAAAAAGCATGATATTAAACAGTATAATATAACAAATAATCAATTAATTTAGATGTATAAAAATATATATTTTGCAATTCATAAATTAAAAAAGTAATGATACAAAAATTAGAAACAATAGCCTTTTTAAAAAGAGCAGATCTAATAAAGGTCATTTATTTTTCAATTACTTGAATGAATATTTTTATTGCAGAGATTATGTTCAATAATTGTATTGTTGAAAGTGTAATAATAGTCAATAAAATAGAAACCTTAACATTTTTGCATATAAATAAAGATTTAAATACATATTTCAATTAAAATATATACAATTCACTTAAATTACTATACAGTAATTGAATCTATAAATAATGAAAAATTTAGCAAATTAGAGTATAAAGTTTGGGCAGAATTGGAGTTTAATTTTAGATAATTCAAATATCAAGATGCAAATAAAGTAGAAACAAATATTAATAACATTCTTTATACTTCTATAAAATCTTTGGCAAAATCAATATTGTCAATGAACTTAAATAATTAAAGTTCAAATAATTTGTTTTTATATGTAACTTTTTGAATATAGTTCAAAAAATTTATGTATATATATGGGTGTAACAAAGGAAAACACTAGTTAAATGCCTACTAACCATATATTTTATAGAAATATATAATATTATTTTGGTTTTTTTATTCTGATAAATCATATATCGATAATATACTATATATACTGTATATTTAAGTAACATATTTCATAATTGATTATAATGCAATAAACAGAAAAATTATCTACTATAATATCAATATATATTATTATTTCAAAATCATCTAATCTAATGTAATTAAGAGGTAGTTTGGCTCTGAAGGGTATAAAAAATAGTAAATTTTATAGTAAAAAACTGCAGGACTTAATATAGTTTTTTATAATGCAGAAATAAGACTCGCTTACATACAAAAATATTTTATTATGAAGTAAACCTTTTTTGAGCTTTTAAGAAAAATTGTAGACAATTATTCTCATTCTAATAGTAGTAAAATCATCACAAACTGTCCAGTAGATTCATATTTTTTAATTGTTTTATTATAGGAGTTTTTCTTAAAAATAAAGCATACTTACTATCTATGAAATTTATATCCTTTAACTGTAGACTACCCTTAGGATTCCAGGTCATGACTAGAATACTTTGATTTGATTGGCTGATAATACTGATTATATGAGAATAAAAGTTTGTTTACTTGATAAAATGATGATCACTGCATTTGCATTATTACTTATTAGTTATGACTGACTATTTCGATTTTATTAAAAAAAAACATTCCAAACTAAGTTTATATAATTTTTACATTTTCAATGCCATTACAAATAAAATGGATTTAAAAAAACTGATTATAGAAATAAAATGAAATTTAAATAAAGATTTTGGCAAAAGAATAAAATTAAACTCATTAATTCATGACAAGTATGATATTTATTACAATGCCTAACATTAGGTTTTTTCTGAAGATAATTTAAATGTCAAATGATGCTCTAGAATTAAAACCCCCTTGTATAAGAATCATTCATTTTCTGAATACTAGATGATATTTAAATACCCCTTACATTGAAATCAATAATAGTAAAGAATGTTTCAATAACAAAAAAAATGAAAATAATAATATTAAATTGTTTGATACAGACAAGTTTGAATTTTGATATTATATGAATGAAATCTGTTTTATCAAAACTTTTTTTAGATAAAATTTTGACTAATAAAGTTGTCATTTTATGTTAGTTTTTAATATACAAATTTTCTTAGTTATAAAATTTTATTTGTACAGTATCGGACAGCAAGAAACATCCAATTTTTATATATAAAATATAAAAAGTGTTATAACTTTTTAAAATTATAAACCAAGTAAAATTTATTCTAATAAAAATTGTAGTTTGAATAAAAAACAACAAATATGTAAGAGGGATTTTTGCTAAACTAGTTTGTTTTTGAGTTATAGTATTTTAAATTTTATGTAGATTTAAAAGTTTGACATTTAATATATAAAAAAAAAATCATCTATATAATTTATTAACCAATCAAAATTCATTATGTGAAAATTGACTGATTATATAATCTTCAAATTTGGCGCTTTTGAAAAAATATTGGATGTTTCCTGCTGTCCGGTACCGCATAAAAGCTTTTTAATAATGATTGAAGGACTTCATTTTCTTCATCTTTGTAAGTATTGTAACAACAGTAATGCATCAGTTAGTGGATTATAAACTTAATAAACTTACAAACGCATTTAACACGTTTTTAAAATTAAGAATACAGTGTATAATAAATTTATGAGAAAATTTCTTTTATATACAAAGAAGGTCAAAAGTTACCAATTACCAATAACCAGATTGTAATACGGACCCATTATACAATATTTTCTATCGTTATGATAATTTACATGCCTCAAATATTTCGGGGCTGAAATATATTTATTACATGACCAAGAATATTTATACGCTCACGTGATACATAATTTTTAATTAATGATTCTACTTGTTATTAATGTTATCTTTATATCGGCACTACCCATCATAATCTGGATACCCAAATCCACTACTTCCATCGATAAATACAGCAAAAAAGTCTTCTATAATTTGTATCGCAGACTTATACAAAGGTTCAGATCGATCAACATCAAAAGTTCAATGCACAATTGGCTCGTAAGGATTAGTATATAAATCTGAATTTTTTTTACTATAGATAATAATCAATAAAAATCTACGTGTCAGGGAATTTATATATAATTGCTCTCATATGATGATCTTTGTTTATTATTCTTTTTTTAGATATTATTATTGCTCGATCAGAGACTTATCTTTATTACTAATTAGATGAAAAAACATATGGGGATAGGTCCGCTATCTCAAGACCCTACTGTACCATATAATTGGACTAGGAAAATGCATAACCACAAACTCGCTACGCTGGTCATTCAGTATAGAAATCTAAACGTGTCTGTCATCCCAAGGCACTACTGTACCATTTAATCTACTAAGGAAACACGTAATCTCAAGCCCACTACCCTAGACATATATTATAAAATCTAAACGTTTAAGTCCATAACTATCGTAAGCCTTTATAGCAAAAAAAAGAGGATCGGGTATTTCAAACGCCCTAAATATGTACTGCACAGGTCCTTGCACTGCCAATGCAGCCGTGGAGCTCGATTATAAGGTCCTTGCACTGCCAAAGCAGTCATGGAGCCTAACTAATAGGTCCTTGCACTGCCGAAGCAGCCGTGGAGCCTAACTAAAAGGTCCTTGCACTGCCGAAGCAGCCACAGAGCCTAAGAGGTCCTTGCACTGTCTGAACAGCCGCGGAGCCTCTCCTTACCAATACAGGGCTTACTAACCAACATTTTAAGCAACTGCTAAAAGAACAGGAAAGAACAGAAACGACATTAGGGAGGGAATGGGGGGATAGAGCCAGCCTTAACACAAGGCGAGCGATAGCGAAAAGAAAGATAATCTACTAACAACCTTCAAACCCTTTAAATAACCATTTATTGGACAAAGGCGTCTCACGCCACATAGGAGACCCATACTCCTTACTTGATAACAATGACTTACCGTAAACTAATAACCATAATATCATCATATGCAATCAGGCCGCTACATCACGAAAAACCTGCTTAGAACTAGCGAACTACCAACTAATTACAACTATTCCATAAAAGGTTAAACAGCATATTTCCACGTGATCTAAGCCCTCTGATCTCGCAATAATGATCGCTCTGTCACTTCGTTGACAAGCTTTTCAAGTATACATTATTGGGCAGACGATGAAAAATTTTCTATTATCTTATGCCCAATAATGGTGTTATCCGATATTTAGATATGACCATGTGAAGTTTTTCCGTGATATTTTGCAAAAAATTTCATGGCACATAATCATATAAAATGTCGGATAATCTCGATTATTTTTTTCTCTTTATCGTTATATATTTTTTTAGAAAATATTGGTCAAATATTAGAATGCTATATTAGCCTTTATTACTATTATTTATATTATGTTTCGAATCGTTTTTCTTTGTCTTTTAATTTTTTTTTTGATTTTCATGAAAAATGAAGGTTATAATTTTTGACACATATAGTATCATGGCGTACTGAACAATTGATTGTAATCTGATTAATTATCGCGATTTTCAAACTGATGCGACTTTTGATAAATTTGTAGATCACTGCATGCCCGATTGTCCGATTGCAATCGATTGTACGTGGATTTTACGATTTCTCAGTAACCACCTGATCAAATTCATGAATTTTTTTTTATTTGAATTTTATGAATCTATAGAATTCAATAAAAAAATCAACGAAGTTGATCAGGTGGTTGCTGAGATATCTTCGCTCAAAGTTTTTTTTTAAAAAAAAAATTTCAAAAAAAACAGATTCGCCTATAATGCAACAGTAAATAATATAGTAATTCTATGAGTTCTCGTTTATTTGAGCCTAAATTTTACAAAAAAAGACTTTAATATATTGTCTAAAAGTCAAGTTATTGCGCAGTAATCACTTTAGACCAAACTTTTCAAAATCAAGATGGGTACCATGAATTTTCATCATATCAAAATAGAAGTTGCGTCAAAATTTTCCTAAACTTTTAAACGAAGATATTTCAACCATCTGATCAAATTAACTGAAATTTCTATTTGAATTCTACAAAATTCAAGTAAAATAATTTCATCAAATTTAATTAAGTGGTTGCTGCGATATTTTCGCAAAACGGTCATTAAATTGAAACCGCGTCAAATTTTTCTTACAACTTTGAGTGAAGCGAAAAGCAACCACCTGATCAAATTCAATAAAATATTTTTATATTTGAATTCTATGGATCTATAGAATTCAAATAAAAAAAAAAACTTTCATTGAATTTGATCAGATGGTTGTTGAAATACCTTCGCTTAAATTTTATGAAATTTTAACACGGATTATAATAAAAATTCATGGTATCCGCCTTGATTTTGACAAGTTCGGTCAAAATTGATTACTGCGCAATAACTTGACTTTTAGACATTATATTAAATTTTTTCTTTGTAAAATTTAGGCTCAAATAAACGAGAACTCATGGAATTACTGCATTTTTTACTCTTGTATTATAAGCGAATTTGTTTTTTTTTTAAAAAAAAACCTTGAGCGATCAAATTCGATGAAATTTTTCTATTTGAATTCTATGGATTAATAGAATTCAAATAAAAAGAAATTTCATCGAATTTGATCAGATGGTTACTGAGAAATCGTAAAATCCACGTACAATCGATTGCAATCGGACAATCTGGATGCAGTTATCTACAAATTATCAAAAGTCGCATCAATTTGCAAACCGCGATAATGATTAATTGAATTTACTGACATACGAAAAATATTTCAAGGCTTTTAGACATGCACATAAAAAATTTTAAAACATTGACTAAAATTAGAGTTGCGATAAATTTTTTTCAAAACTTTGAGCAAATATATCTCAGCAACTACCTAATCAAATTATATAAACTTTTTTTTGCACTTAGGTTATGAAATATATTGAATTCAAATAAAAAACTTTTGACTGATTTGATTAGATAGTTTCGAGATATCTTCGCTTCAAGTTTTAAAAAACTTATGAATAACTGCAAAAAAACCGATTTAACGTATTGATCGACAAGTAGTACAAAGTCACTTTACCGAAAATTTTGGGTGTTATTGAGGTTTAAAGTTACTGGAATGTATTAATAAGTAGCTGCGCGACGTCGTCACGCAAAACCAGGAACGGAAGGTGGATTTTCAGATCGAGTTGCAGATGAAACTGCTTTCGTCATAAGTTTTTTGTTTGGCACATCTGTAATCTGTGACAGGTTAAGCCACTGATTTCAATCACTACCTTAAATCATGATTGTATTTAGTAATTTGAAAGACTT
>CAJVQA010007172.1:0-14094 GCA_910591915.1 Cetraspora pellucida | reverse complement strand
TTTCATAAAATTAAATATAAAAAAAATTTACCATTAGGTTTATATATAATTTTGAAATACTGCCCCCTACCCTTAAAATAGGTTGTAAGATATGGGGGAATATGCAGGTTATCTAATATAATTAGTAGTAAAACAAAAGTCCAGGTTTAGTGTGAATAAAACACAATACAGAACTCTAATAAGTTTAAATCACAGATAAATATATCTGAGTCCTATGTCTAAAATAAATATATAGTAATAGATAATGTATAAAATAGATTTGTACTAACTATGACGAATATACTAATAAAGACTAGAGGGCATAACCTCACCTTAATATCAAAAAAAAAAACATATATACCATTTTTGATAGTTTTGACTAAAAATATAAGGCTATTGTTATTGTTATATGATTAAACTGTTTCAATTCTTATTGAGTATGCATTGAGTATAATGATTACTATATTTCATTTGCCAAAGTACTCCCTATGTATTGTATCCCTCATAAATTTCTGTAAAATATCTGGGTATAATGCTATGAGTATTTAGATTTCAAACTTTTAGACTTGTAAAATACCCAGAGTATATTTATTTACTATAATTAATTTTGGTATATACAATTTTATACGTATTATGTTACCTATTGATTTTTAAATTAATAATTATAGTTACGCATTATTTACTTTTATTAGCATATTTATTTTAGCGATTAATAAATGTTCTATTTTGTTTAAAATACAATAATATAAATTACAATTAAACATTAAAGAATAAATGCATTTGCTTTCTAATAAAATATAAATAATTTAATAAAAAAAAAAAAAACTAAATAAGTTTCAATAAAAAAAAAAAAAGAAGCCAATAAAATATCAATTGAAATTGAAATTCATTTTATTAATTTCATTGGCACTTTCATTATTGTTGTTTTCTTTATCAATATTGTTATTATGAATTTTATTTGTAATGTCCCATTCATTTCTATATTCATTATCTTCAGAATATTCATCTCTATATTCATCATCATCAACATCTATATCCTCATTTTGCTCTAACAAACTATTATAGTCAAAGAGTATATTATCTCAGAACCATCAGTTTGTGTCAAGATTTCATAACATTTAAATAATCTTTTAATAAGATCAATATCAACTCTATTCTATAAATCTCTAATCCAAGTTGCTACAGTTGAGTATGAAGGTTTTTTAATATGACCTGATGATGTAAAAATATGAATCGTTGATGACATCCATGAATGTAATATTCCTTAAACTTTACCAATACTGATATATATAAATTAATATTATACTGTATAATAATAAAGCAAAAATAAAAATAAAAATAAAAATTTATCATAAATTTGAAACCTTTATTAATTGCAACATTCAAAGGTTGTAATTTTAAAGTGCAATTTGCTAGGATAACAACAAGATTTGTATTTTTTTCTGCTAGTCAGCTTTTTACTGAATTCATAAGATATGCACGAAATGCATCCAATATTAACATTGATCGAGGGTTGTTTAAATGATAGTTACTTGAAGTCCAGACTGTTTTTATCCACCATAACATCTTATTCTTATTTACCCAACCTGATTCATTAGCTCGAATATAAATATCAAGTGGAAAATCTCTATGAGGAATATTTTTTAATTTGAAAATACAAACAGCTGAAAGCTTAGTACCATCAGCTGTACAAATGAGCATAATAGTAAAAGAAGATCTTTCATGACCAGTAGTATAAATACTAATTGATTTTTTGCCTTTTATATCAATAGAGCTATTGTTTGGTAGATCAAACCATAGAGGTGTCTCGTCTATATTACAAATAAATTTAAGGGATAATCATATTGAATTCTGCGATATAATACATAATTTAAAAAAGACTGTTGCTTTTCAATTAAATCTGGTGCAAGATGTTGGGCTATTGTTGTTCTGCATTTATTAGAAAGATTATATTGAACAAAGAATGCATTAAGCCATTTGTTTGAAAATTTAAACTGAATAATATCAGGATATCTTAAGCAAAATTCATTTTGTGACAAAGCCACAGTCTTTTTTGTAATCATATTGCATGTAACTGCATTACCACAAGCTCTTGTTACATTAATCCAATTAAACAAATTATCTTCCAAATCAGAATATTTGGCTGGTTTTTCTAAATAAAGTTTTTTAACATATGACACAGCTAGCAATAGATTGTTTTTTTTGTTTTTCCAATCATATATTTGCTTGGGTTCCAAATCAAATTGCTTTGCAGTTCTATATATATTATTATTATTATTTACAAGGTATTTTAAAATCATAAGTTTTTCTCTAATGGTTCATAAATGACGAACTTTAGAAGACATAGTTTTCTTGGCTTTTTTAAATCATTTGTTTGCAACATGACCCATTGTAAAGTTAAAATCAATTACGAATTTATATATTGACTTTTTATACTTTTAAATTTTTGATAATATAATATAAAGTTACATTTTTAATGCAGATATTTGTTTACTTATATACCCTGGATATTTTACAATATATATACCCCCTTTATGTATAATACCTGCTCATATAAAGTACCCTAATCAGGCTTTAAAATGCCAAAATTTGTAAAAGACTCAGGGTACTTTGGTGAACAGAATACGATATTAGTTAAATCAATCTATTATTAATTATCAAGTTCATAAACATATTACACTTCATTTAAATTAGTTTGTTTATATTAATTTAGTAGGTAAGCATAATGGCTATTAAATGATATAAGTGCTGCAGAGTGAAAACCTGTAAGTGCAAATTTGGGCTTTCATCTAGAAATAGACAAATTATATAATTATATAGAGATTGTAAAGTTGTGAAGCATATAATTTTAAATAAACCTTAACCTATGCCTCTAGCATAGGAATTTTCTAATATTAATATAAATGTGAACCTTATATCAATAAATTATAAATAAGAAATTATTAAAATTAAAATTTGTGTTCACACTATATAAACATAAAATACAAAAACTTTGATTTTATTAAATAATTTATGTTCACTATAAACACTATGAACATGTAATTTTCAATACTGATATAGTTCTAATTAAAAAAATAGACAGCATACAACATAGAAAATTTGAGAACAAGTAAGGAATAAACAAGAAATACTAACAATAAGCCAAGATGATTAACATCACACAAAGCCAAAAAGAAAGTCTAATGTTAACTTATATTAAAGAGTATACTTGGCAGTAAATAGTATATATAACAAAGTATTCTTTAACCAAGCAAGCAAAAATTATGCAACACCAGATAGAGAGAATGAGATTATTGCTATGTTAACAAAACAAAATCTAACAAAGATTGCTCTACTTTATATTACAAGAGAAATAGTTATACAAGCAGAAAAGGAACTGACAGAAAAAAAAATTAAAATAATTAAACAAAATAAAAATAAGTTGATAAAAAAGTTTACAGCAAGACAAATGCAAAGTAAAGAAAAAGAAGTACAACAGCAAGTTTTAATAGTAAATAAAAATTAAGAAAAAGCATATAAGACAATACAAAAGATCAGAAATAAGAAAACAAATAGAAGAAATACACAAGATAACATAGAAAGCTTGCAGAAAACAGTAAGTATAAAAGTAAATCAAGCAAGTACTAAACAAGAAGAAGGATGCATATTTACCAACAAAAAAAGTATAAAAGAACAAGAAAAGCAAGAACAGAAAAATACTAAGATATATAAAAGAGACTTAAAACTTAGTTCAAGAATAAAAATAACAGAAGAACAAGTAACAAAGGAATTACAACTAGAAAAAAAAATTGATGTAGTTGGAGTATCTCTAAAAGAAAGCATTTGGGCACCTAGTAAAAGAAGCTATAACCAAAACAACAGCTTAATCACCAATATATTAGCAAACAATGTGCCAAAAAAGACAAAGGAAGAATGTATACAATTTATCAAATGGTCATTAAGAAACAACTCTTATATTAAAGACATTAAAAAAGTCTTTAAGAGAGAAAACCTATAGATAAAAGTAAATTTCAATTGTGAATATGACAGAAATAATGTGATACAAAGAATCAGTAGAAAAGAAAGTGATTTGTACAAAATGATATCAGAAGAAAAGAAAGAAGATAAAAAAGAAAAATATAAAAGAACAAACAAGAAAGATCAGCAAGAGAGAAGCAATCTACCAAAATTGGAAAAAAAGTTAAGTGAAAATCAATATAAAACAGATGAGAGATATAAAAATGAAAATTACTTAACAATATAGAACCTACCAACAGATATAAACAAAAAAGAACTAGAATATATCTGTAAGAAATTTGAGAAACTACATATAGTAGAGATCAAAAAATCTAAGTACAGAGCTTTAGCAATAATAAAGATGGAAAGAACAAACATGAAAGATATTTCATAAGCTATACCAGTTAATAATAATAAACTAGTACAAGTAATGATAAGAAAAGAAGACTATGAGGCAAGAGAAAGTTAGAAAAAATATATAGTAAAGTTAACAGAACTATCTAGAAATGCTTTAGAAGTTTTACTTCTTTGATGTTTAAGAAGTAAAGAAATAAAGTCAGTTTACATATCATCAAACAGAAATGAAAATCAGAAAAGAACAGCTATAATTATGTTTGTGACTAAGAAGGACATAAAGATGGTCTAGTCAGAATCAATTATGTTTAATAACTTCAGACTGTATTGAATGAATAGAAGAAATAAAGAAAAAAGAAAGCATAGTAGGAGAAAGAGAAAGAAGTTGAGATAAATTCAGTCAAACATCAGACATAGGAGATAGCAAAAGCAGAAAAAGAGAACAGGAAAATAAAATATACTTAAACAAAGTAGGAAAAAGAAAAAACAGCAAAACTATGAATTGGAATACAGAAAAAAGAAGAGGTGCTTATAACCAGAAGTCAGAAGACCAAACAAGATATAAGTAGAAAAAAAACACATATGTAAAAGAAATATTAGGTTGAATCTGAGAAAGATTAAAAAAACTGAAGAGGCAAGAGAGATGACAGGAGAGGATCCTGCCAATTGCTTCTAAAGCTGCCATAGTTGAACCAATGAAAATAAACAAGGAGCTTGAAGAATTCCTACAAAAAGAAAGAGAAATATTTGAAACAAAAACAGTACCTCCTTGTCTAAAAATAGGAAAAAGCAAGAAAGGAAAAGAAAAAGAAGAATATACAAAAACAGAACAGAATAAACTAAAAGAAAAATAGAAAGAAGAAAGAAAGAAAATTAAAATAGCATATCATAATGTTAATGGACTCAAAACCAAAGGATGAAAACTTAATAGTCTGTTAGGCTGGGCAGAAGAAGAAGTCATGATACTAGAGATCACAGAAATGAATCTTATAGAAAGAGAAGAAAAATTCTTAACACAGACCACAAATAGAAAATATGTAAGTTTTTAGTTAAGTGTAGCAAAAGACAAAAAGAAAGGATCTGATATAAGCATTATGGTTAATGAGCAATAGAAAAAGCATGTAAGTATAGTCAAAAAGATAAATAAGTATATAATAGAACTTATACTATATTTCAAACAATTGGAGTTAGTAGTTATAGGAGTTTATATACCACTAGGTGACAAGGCAATAGAGAGAAGCATTCAACAAAAAATAATAAAAATAGTCACCAAAAAAAAGAGACAAATGCAAATAGTTATTTTGGGTAATTTTAATCATATAGCAAATAACATCTTAAACAAACAACATCCACAAGCAGCAAATTTCAAAAGGCTGCCAATCTTTAATTAGATAAAAAAACAGAACTTCAGCAATACTTACAAAGATATGCACCCAACAAGCCAAGAGTTTACATGGTCAAATAGAAAAGCAGCAACAAGAATTAACTACATATAAGTATTAGAAGAGTTGGTCTCAGGTATACAGAAGGCAGAAATTGAAGATGCAGAAGAAATTATTAAAAGTGATTATAAGATAGCAAAAACAAAAATATGAATTAAATATATGATAACAAAAAATAGCAAAGCCAAAATAAAAAGAAAAAGGCAATTGAGAACAATATATCTATATGATTAAGCAAAAGAAAAGAACTAGAAAAAGTATACACAAGATTTGTGAAAACAATTAGAAGTTAAAGAGGTGCTAAAGAACATTTAAAGAAAAGAACAAGATGAAAAAAAAGAAATAAATAGTATAAATAGCATATGGGATGTATTAGAAGAAGCAATTATCACAGCAACAAGTAAGCATCTGTCTAAAAAAAGAATATATAATACAATAAAAAATAGAAAAAATGGTCAAAAGAAGTGATGTCAAAAAAAAAACATTGTAGAGCTGCAAAGATTAATTAAACTTGCAAAAACAAAAAAAGGCCAGAAAGTAACAAAAGAAGAAAGAATTGAAATAAATAAAAAACTGCAAAAGATAGAAGAAAAACAAGATGCAAAACTGCCAGAATTACACAGACAATGGTCAAGCACCTGGATAAAAGACATAAAAGGTTGGCAAAAACTGTTACAGAAGAAAAAAAGAAAAGAGTAGAAACAAGATCAAAGAAGACAAATAGAAGAAAACATAAATAAAAGATATAAAATGATTAAAACAGATCAAGAAAAAATAATAGCCAGTTTTTTAAACAAACCTTATAAGAAGATAATACTTGACAGATTTATTGAACAAGAAGAGGAACTAATGAACTTAACAGTAGAACCAGAGTTAGTTAAGATTAGTAAAGCAGAATATTACAAAAAACAATTTAGAAAGAAAACTGCAAAACTAAAAGAAATATTAGAAAGATGAAAAAAAATTTACAAACTACAAGAACATATTAAAGAGAAATGGTATATAGAAATTGAAGGAAATATTAAAAAAAAAGAATAGAAAGAATTATTGAGAGAACTTAAAGCAGGAACAGCTCTAGGCATATCTGATATAAACTATACACTAATCAAATAAGTAAGAAAAAAATGCAAAAAATCTTTAAAGCCTTTGCTAATCTTTGTTTGAAAGTAAAAGAAATACCAACCAAGTAAAAAATTGCACAAGTTTATCTAATACCAAAAGACATAGAGTAAGGATATAGCTTAAACAACATCTGTTCAATAGCTCTAATCAAAACATTCAGAAAAGTAGTAACAAAGATAATAATAAAAAGGCTCACTAAGGTGTTTATAAAAGAGAAGTACTCAAGAGACCAAATTATGCAGGCCTATCAGGAAATTCAACAAAGCAGCCAGTGCATATTCTAAACATGATAATAAAAGAAGCAAGAAAAAAGAACAAAAAATATGGATACTTCTGCAAGATATAAAAAAGGCATTCAACTCAGTTTCACTTAAGAGTCTTGAAATAGCATTGCAAAGAGTTAAAGTTTCTAAAAGAATGATAAAATACATTTTAAATCTTTTTCATAAAAGACAATTAAGAATAATTACAACTTACAGCCTAACAGAAGAAGTAACAGCAGAAGATAAAATAGACCAAAGAGAAGTAATATCATCATTAATATGGCATCTCTTTTATGATCCACTGTTAGAAAGAGTACAAGAAAACAAAAGTCTAGAATATACAGTTGAGCAACAAATTAAAGAAGAAATGCAATGCAATAATGTTACAAAATTTCACCAAGCAGCAATTGCATATGCAGATGATACAACATGAATCACAAATAGCAAAGGCTAGCTATTAAAGATCTTAGAAATAGCTGAGGAGTTTTTTAAAATGAATGATATAGAAATTAATAGATCAAAATCAAAGCTGCTAGTAATAAACACAAAGGTCAAGAGAAAAGAAAGAGAAGTAGCTTTTGGCAAAAGTAAAGTAAAAGAAAAACCAAGAAACAAAATTGTCCATTCATTAGAAATATGGCTAAATAACAGAATGCAAGAAGTATTAGTTAAAAAAAAAGCTAAAAGGATAGTTAATCAGACAATAAAGAATTTTAAACACAAAAAGATGATAACAAGCCAGATCATATATATAAACAACATAGTAATAATCCCAAAACTAAGCTACATGCTCCAGCTAACTAAAGTCTCAGAAAAAGAAATATATGAAATACACCAACCAATAATATGTTTAGTAAACCAAAAAAGCAATTTACAAAGAACATTAGAAATTGCATAATAGAACATAAAGATCTTAGTAGATGTAGAACACTATAACAAGAGCTAGTAATGAAGCAAATAAGCAGCCTGTTGTCAAGATTAAACAGACAAGATAGCCTAGGTCAGTTAACAAAGCTAAGATTAATACAAGATTGTCAAAGAGCAGGCTTGACAAAAGATATTTAGAAGATAAAAGAAATATCAGCTAACAAAGCATATTAAAAAACAATTTAGCTTGTCTGACAATAATAAAAGCAAGAGAGCTAGAAATAAATATAAGAACTGAAAATAACTTATAAAGAATATTTGAACACAGTACCAAGTTACAAAAGCTGTTAAAGATATAGTTGTGAAAAAAAAGTTGAATAGAAATAAGTAAAATAGGTCTAATTTATCTAAATTAGCTACTTGACATAAAAGACAAGAAGCTAATTACATGGCAACAACTTAAAAACTACTGTGGACAGTTAAGCAAAGGGAAAAAGACAGAATGGTTTAAAGAAATAGAGTCCAAAGTGCTCAAAGAGCCAACAAGTAGAGAAGTTAAAGAACATTTTAAGACAAACAAACATAATATCCAGGTAATAAAAATAGAATAGAAGACTATGTCAAAAAATAAAAGAAAGAATGAATGAATAATATATAGTGCACAAAGTAGCAGACAACTAGAAAAGATAGTAAAGAAGAAAAAAAAAGGTCTTGTTAGAACATTGACAAATACAAAGTAAGGAGAATAAAATAGCATTAAAAATTAGCCAATGTGATAGTTGCACAGAAGAAAAAGAACAAAAAAAAGAAAGTTGCCAACAATAGATAAAAATAAACAACAAGATTAGGATAATTCCTAACATATTAATAGAAAAGAATAACAACAAAATTAAGATAGCTATAAACTAATTGATAGAAAAAGTAGAAACAGAAAAGCTAAAAGATAGTGAGTAAAAACTTAAGACTAATGATAATAGAAGAGTTAGAAATAGAAAAAATCAAGTGACAAAAATTAAATAAGAATGTTAACCAAGAAATCCTAAAGATATTAAGAAGAAACCTTTTGAAAAACAAAAACAAATATATTATATATATAAATAGTGCTGCAAATCTAAAGTTTAGAAAAAAAACACAAGACAAAAACATGAATATAGGGTGAATCCAAATGAATAAGACACAGAAGTGGCCAGAAGAAGAAGCATCATTAGAACTAGAAAGATGGATGATATTAACAATAGCAGAACTAGTAGCAATTTGAATAGCAATCTTAATAATACTAAAAGAAAAACAAGTAGAAATATATATGAACAGTAATGCTGCAATAAAAAATATTAGTAGAAGTTTAGAGCAAATAAATAGAATGAAAATTCTTAAAAAAAAAATGCAATATGGATAATGAAGATTATAGACCTTATTAAAACAAAGAAAATACAAATAGAGTTAGTGAAAGTTAAAAGTCACAGCAAGAACAAGTAAAATGACAAAGCTGATAGCTTCACAAAGAAGAAAACAATAAGTAAAAAAGTAGTACAAATAGAAAAAATCAGTTGTAAAGAAATAGAGTACTGCCTAGAGTGAGAAAACAGATGAACTAACATACTAGCAAGTTTGTTATACAAGTTGGTAACAAATGCAAAATTAGGAGCAGAATAAAAAGAAACAAATGTAATTAGAAAGTTAGAACCAAAAACAGAAATCATGATTTATGACTAAACGCAATTGTAAAAAAGACTAAAAAGAACTAAAAAAGTGTATTGCATAACAAGAAGAAGTAGTACAAAAAAATGTGCATTTATAAAGTGTATAATAAATAAACTTCTGATCTTAAAAAAACTTAATAGAAGAAGGCCAGATATATATACAACTACAGAGTGCCAAGTATATTAAGACAAAGTTAAAGAAATACAATCATATTTAGCATCATGCAAAGAACAACAAAACCTCTAAAAAGAAATCCAAAAAGTGATGATTGCAATAGTCTAAAAAGGGTTGAAAGAAGAAGAAAAACATGCATTTCTTTATATATACTATATACAGCACTCTTCGGAAAAGTTGAAGCAAAAGAAATAAAAATGAAAAAAGCTTTAATTAAAGTGCTAATTCTGAAAAAGATACAAAACAGACTAATACAGCTTC
The DNA here is from genome assembly GCA_910591915.1 of Cetraspora pellucida. Lineage (NCBI taxonomy): Eukaryota > Fungi > Glomeromycota > Glomeromycetes > Diversisporales > Gigasporaceae > Cetraspora > Cetraspora pellucida. The sequence goes on along the minus strand of CAJVQA010007172.1, from coordinate 3,935 downwards.
TAAGTACAAAGGCAAAACAGCATTTTATAAAAACAGTAGCAAAGACAGCATGAGACACATTTTATGAACAAGTTTGAAAGATATATTGTGAAAAGATCAATAAATGAGAGAAGAAAGAAGGCATAACAATTAAAATAAAAAAGAAAGAAGTAAAAATAAAGAATTTGAAAAAAAAGGCAAATTAGCAAAAAATCAAAGAAGAAAAAAAATAAGCAAAAGAGAAAAAGAATAGAATCAATAAAGAAACTAGAAAAATAATGTTGGAGCTTGTCATAGAAGGAAGAAGACCCTTTCATTATAGACTTTAAGTAGTCAAACAAGTAGCCTACTTTTGTTTAAAATAGTGCAGCAGGTTGTATTTAGGTACCTTTTGGATGGCCAGATGATGCTAGACTTAGTTGTTAGGTAAATTTATATAATTGCAAAAGTAATTTTAAGAGCCTTAATAAAGTACTAGTGTAACTGCTTAAGTTTAAAAAAACAAAATAAAAAATATATATATATAATCAGTATTATAGTAACATTAATTATTCTGTTAATCAGTTAAAACAAAATATCTGTAATTATAGTTATACTAGTATGATTAACAGATTATGAGGCATTTGTATAACTAGTTATACAGAAGAATACAAACTAGTAATGAGCAATGCAAACTTAAGATAAGTCTTTGTGATTATATAAATCTATAGAACTGAAAAGCTAGAACCTATTTAGGAAAACTCAAATAAAGAGATAATACAGATCTTTAATAATATTACTTTAAAGGCTAAATCTAAAAACATATACTAGGGTGTAGTGACTTAGTAAAGTGAATAAGTTGTCATATTTCCAAGTGGTAGGTTGTAAGTTCAAAATCTATCGATAGCAAAATTTGGATAATCACCTATATAATATATAAACAGTATTATAATAACAGCATTCTGTCAATTAGTTAGGATAGAATATCTGTAACTATAGTTGCACCAGTATACTGGCAGGTTTGGGGCATCTGTATAATCTGTTATACAGAGGAATGCAAACTGGTACTGGGCAGTGCAAACCTAAAATAAGTCCTCGGACTGTATAAATCTGTAGAACTAGGAAGCTAAAGTCCATTTAGAAATTCTGAGCAGAAAGATAACATGAATCTTTGATGGTACTACTGTAAAGGCTAGATCTAGAAAATGAATACTAATATAAAGGATTCAGGTAGACAAGAACCTCAAATGAGAGGTACCACCAACCAGATCACCAGATTTTAGACTGAAAGAAAAGAATATTAGGCTGGCCTTAATATACCAAGAACAGGTCACAGTTCTTCTAAGCTATCTGAATTGGAAGTCTAGGTTTAAAGCAGAGATATACTAAAAGTACTAGGGATATGCTATAAAGTTAGTACTGAGGTCTGAGTAAACTCTGTAAGAGTAGCCCATGTTAGTGTTCTAAAAGTAGGTAGATAGTTAACAACAGAGGGCCCCTTGCATCTTACTAGCAGATGACATACTTTGAAATGTGTAACAGCCTAAAAACTAGTACAAAAAGAGTAGATAACTATACTGCTCAGATGGTATACTGGTTAGGTATATATAGAGGATAAGTTGGAGATTTCAATATAACAGGGCAGATGATCAAAGAGTTTAAATAGATAATCTCTTAGTAGGTTATAGGTATGACATCTAGTATAGAACCTTAAGGTAGACTACTTAAATAGGCAACTAAAAGTTGCATGTGTGACTAGCTGTACTCTTATCTCTATAAAAATAGTTATAATAGCTAACCTGATATAAAGTCAATAAAGTATTGCCACAAGTATAGTCTTTAATAATAAAAAAAAAAAAACATATACTAATATAGAGAAATTAGATAGACAAAAACCTTAGTGAAAGATATTACTAATCAGGTTACTAAAAATCTCAAATTAGAGAAAAAGAATATTAGATATTGTAACTTCAATATATCAAAGACAGATTATAGACCTTTGAACTATTAGAATTAGAAGTCTGATGATAAAAGCAAAAGTATACTATAAGTACTAGAAATATGAAATAAATACTAAGGTTTAAATAAACTCTGCAAAGACAAACTCTGTTAACAAGGATTAAATATAAGTAGTTAGTTAGCAAAGGATCTTTTAAAGCCTTATAGTTAGATGATATATTCTGAAATATGTAATAGCTTAACAAACATATAGACAGAAAGATTAAAATTAGATTAGATAGCATTTAGATATATAAAAACTTGTGTATTATCTATTAAATATAATATAAAGATTAGAGTGTTTAATTAAATAATTTTCTAGCAAATTACAGATATGCAGCTAGTATAAAACCTGCAAACAGACTACTTAAATAGATAGCCAAAAGCTATATGTATAATTAGTTGTATATTCATCTTGTACAAGTTATATAATTATAATGAAATCACAATAAAGACAGTAATTATTGATAACTAACAGCTTTAGCAAAAAAAAAAAAGTTAAATATATAAATTAAGTTAAACTGAAAAAAAATTTATATATAAGCAAGTTAGATCAAATTAGCAAAAAAATTTTAAAACTAAGTATAAGTCAGATCAAGCTAGCAAAAAAATTTTAAAGCTAAATATAAACTAGACCAAATTACAAAAATAGATAATTTGTAAACCTTTACTATAAATATATATTTTTTGATTAGTAGCTTAGAATTTTTTTAATATAAGAATATTCTATATTTATATATATATTTTATATATAAATATGCATAATTATACAAATATATAAAAATATATAAAAGAATTTTAATAAAATTAAAAGCATAATCTTATCTTTAATATTTAAAAAAAAATAAAATATGCAAAAAAGTTATAAAATATATAAAAAAATTATAAAATATGCAAAATTTATATAATTATATAATTAATTATTTTAAAACTTATAATTGTTAAAAACAACTTTTTTTAACAATCACTTAAATACAAAAACAGCTAAAAGAAAAAAAAAATTTTTGTAAAACTGGTAATAGAAAACATCTTAAGTAATATTAGACAAAAAGAAGTAGCAATATAAAAAATCGACGATAGGAGAGGAGGTTGCAGGGTTGTAGGAGCTAAAGCCCCTGGGGGGCACCTTTGGGTGCCATCTCGCCTGCCCTGGAGACAGAGTCCTGATGAATCTTAACCTGATTTTGGTATTCCTTTAACCAGTATCTAATAAGAGAGAGATTCAAATAGATAAGCAGAGTATAATTACCAAATTAAAAGAGCAATAAAAAGTATAGAAAAAAAGTGTATTGCAAAACTAATAGTATAGTTACAAGAAAAGAAAGTAAAACTTAAAAATTTTTTTTCAAAAAACAGCAATAGCAGAAAATTGACATTAGATCTTGTATATAGATCTGTTTATATCAGTATTAGCATATAATCTATTATGACCTTTATGACCTTTATAATTAGTCATAAGTCATAAGGTCATAAAAAATATGATATGACTTATGACCTTGCAATATAACAAATTAGTAAAATTTAATGATTTGTTAAATATATTGAATATTATAAAAATTAGCTTTAAGTTATATATGTGATATTTGAATTTGAATTAAAAAACAAAATCATGCATGAGTAATAGATACTGTATGTAATAACTACAAACATGAGAATCTTTTTTATTTCATATTCAAATTTGAATTCATTGTAGTCATTTTTTTAATTTGCAATTATTATGTTATTTATTTTTAATTTTAGACAATTAAAAGTCCAATATATTAGGGTTTTTTATTAAATAGAATATAAAAATTTAAATTTTAAACTTTTTTTTTTTTTTTTTTTTTTTTTTTAAGCTAACTGCTTAAAAATGCAGATGGCGTCTTTTATTATTAATTATTGCTAATATACAAGAATATTTATAGTTTTTTTAAGCATTTAAAAAGCTTAATTTTCTTTGGAACATTACTAATATTTTTGAACAATACTCTAATTTCATT
>CAJVQA010007171.1:0-14095 GCA_910591915.1 Cetraspora pellucida | reverse complement strand
AATTTGTTTTCTGCTATTGCTTGTTGCTGCTCTAGTTTATTTCTTGTTTTCAACTTGGTTGATTGTATTCTTATAATTTTCTATCTTTTTCTTTAGTGCTCTAAATACTGTTTGCTTGTGTATTTTGATGTTATTTGTGTTCTTTGCTTCCTGTAAATTTCGGTCAAGGGATCTACAGAGGAAATAATGATTTTAATTTATTTGTAAAAATTTAGACTTGTATTAAGAATAAAATTTTTTTTTTAGTTTCAAAAATATATAAAATCTTGAAAAGTTTAAAAAAATTTTTTATAATAAAAATTTTTAAACAAAATCTTTAAATTTTTATTGCTTAAAAGTTTTTTATAAATTTTAAAAAATTTTCTAATAAAGTTTGTAAAGTATATTTTCAATAAAATATTTTATAACTAAACTGTACTCCATATTATTAATAATTTATTGTGTTATTTAAAAAATACTAAATTTAATTTAAAATTCTAGGCAAATTTGCCTGAAAAACAGTTTAAAGGATAATATATTTTATTAAAATACAATTAGTAAAATAAAAATGAATACAAAAACTAGAGTATTAAATAAAAAACTACAAATAATTTTTTAGTATAACAACTAGTATAAAACCTTTAATGATTTATTTAAATTAAATAATAATAAGAGAATGATAATATTAGTATAGTAGTTAGGATATTATTTTTCAAGTAACAAATCTAAGGTTCAAATTTTACTTATGACAAAATTTGAAAATTAATTTGTGTTATAGCAAACTGTCTCTTGATAATCAGTTAAATTAGTATATCTGTAACCTTAAGTCACACTATCTCAAATAGAAGCTTGAGGCATATATGCAAAATGTAACATTACATATATATAGAAAAATATTAATAAATAGTATTGTATAAGACTTTAGTACAAATTTATGATAAAATCATTAGATGCAATAAACTAAGAAACTAAAGAGTTAGAAGCCTACTTGAAAATTTCTGAATAAAGAGGTAGTATAAACTTTTGACAGTATAGTCAAATCCATAGAAGCCTAAGAAACATCTCCAAAGAGATAGGCACATAAACCAGATATCAAGATATGTAAAAAAGTACATAATCAACCAGATACCAGAATTACTAAAGAAAAAGAATATATATATATATCATACTAGGCTATTTGAATTAAAAGTTAGAAGAGTTTTGTTAGTTCTGAGTAGTAGTTAGTAAGAAATAATGAAGAAGACATTATTATAGAATGAATTATTATTATTTTATTATTATTAGTTATTATTATTATTTTATTATTATTATTATTATTTAGTATTAGTTATTCTATTATTATATTATTATTATTATTACTAGTAGTTGCTAAAACTTTCTAGTTAATTAGTAATTGCTTAGTTGCTTAGTTGCTTAGTCACTTAGTTGCTTAGCCACTTAGTCACTTAGTTGCTTAATAATTAGTCACTTAGTAATTATTAGTTATTAGTTGCTAAAACCTTCTGATCACTTAATAATCAATTAGTCACTTAGTTACTTAGTTGCTTAGTTACTTAATGTTTAGTTACTTAGTCACTTAATTACTTAGTTACTTGGCTGCTTAGCTGCTTAGTTTACAGATATATAAACCCTGCTAAATTTTCCAAATGTGATTAAGCAACAGATACTCCTTTTCTTTTTAATATTGTAAACACATCTTAGGATTCTTTAGGAACAGAAACCTAAGAATTGCCCTTCTTGTTATTACTTTAATAAAAGGCTTTTAACTATAAACTGTATTGATACTTCCCTTTTAGAGTAATTCTTACAGGCAAGCTTTATCTTCTCTTAGTAAAATAAAGTAAAGTTATTAGTATTGCATACCTTGTTTGAACTGGCTCAGAGAAGAATATAGTTTCTTGACAATGTCTAACAGAAGCTATACTTCTTTTTTGAATCTCACATATATTTGTAAGAGATTTCTTATGCTATGTTGTTGTTATAGTGTAAAAATTAAGAAGGTTTTCACCTATAATATTTAGTGCCTTCTGGCAGAAAGGTTAAATTTTTAGAGGAAACAAGTTACTCTAGACAAAACATTCTTAGACATATTAGAAAAGTTATCTTAGCAAAAGACCCAGATGAGTATTAGTTATTCTAGTAAAAGACCTGAATGTATTGAAAAAGTTATCTCGACAAAAGACCCAGATAAGTATTAGTTATTCTAGCAGAGTCCCAGATATAAAAACACATCTTCTTTTATAGTTTATACTGCTGTTGAACTCCACAATGAAAACATCCAAAACTATCAACAAACACATCTAACTGGATCTCACCTTGCAGTAAACATACTCCAAGCACAGCATCTAGATTTATCTTGTTTTTAGTATTACTTCCTTTGATATACTAGCCTTTGCTTAGATTTTGGACAATTTTGAACCTAGTATCAAACCAACTTTGCAGCTCAATATTATTTCTTCAAAACTCAGGACAACTTTACTACTCTTACTACTTCATATCCAAATCGAATCACAATTCGCTTTTGCATTAGAGACATTATATTTAGTTGTCGATACTAACAAGACATTAGTGACTCTAGGACAATTGCTTTAACTCTAGTTAGAAGATATACTAACCTCTTCCAACTTTCTATCTTACCTTTTGAATACCAAAACACTTTTGACCTTCATCTTGATGCTTCTCTAAGTTTTAGTTTTGAAGAATCAGAAGAATTTAGTCAACATCTTAAAAATTTAGAAAGTCCTATTCTATTACCTACTACTAATATTATATTTACTGATAATATTCTCTTTTTACACAATCTAGCAGATAGCTTAGCTCCATATAGTAAATTAGTTACACCTACTGAACTTTTTGAAAGTTACTATACTTCTAATTGAACTTTACAAATTCTTCTACTACTTATTAACAATTTAGAAACAGAAAAATATATTACTGCTTCTGTAGATTTTACAAAAACCTCTAGCCCAAATCACACTCTTACTGATTCACCTTAACAAACTTTTGAAGATAGTTCTTCTTCTTCATCTCCATCTCAACTTGCTATTCTTCTACTTTAACCTATTGCTGTTCAACTTCAACTTATTTAACCTCAACCTATCACTGTCCAAATTCAACCTATTGTTATTTAACCTCAACTTTAACTTCTTCTTCCACTTCTACTTATTCTTAATAACCTCTCTAACCCACTTGACAACATGGCACAACAGGCTTTACAAGATGTTGCACAAGCTATAGCTGACTTTACTAATGCTCTAAATAGAAGTAAAAAAGCCTTTATGAAAGCTGATTTCTTTTATGAAGATGGAACCCAAGACCCAGAACAATAGCTTGAAGATTTTTGAAAAGCTGCTACTACTAACAAGTGGAATGCTACTCGAAAATTAGAACTAACTCCTGTATATTTAAAAGGAATTGCACTAGATTGGTAGCAAAGTCTTAACTCTGTTCCAAATGCTTTTGATGATAATGCCAACCAAAACAGAAGCTTTAAATATCTTTTTAGGCTTTACTTCTACACATCTAAACAAAAAGCTATTTGGCAGAAATAGTTTTTTGATATCAAACAAGGCCCAGACACAGTAAATACCTATATCAATCATTTTAGACAATTAAAGAGATGAGTTAACCCTAGTGATGCTTTTCCTGTTGACTTCACCAAGCAATTATTTATTCAAGAACTGCACCCTGAATTTTCCATCAATATGCAAGCTAGTGAACTTGCTAACCTAAATGCTGCTATTACTACTGCAAAACAATAGGAAACTGAACATGTAATAGCTACCAACACTATCACAGAAACAGACCAAGCTATCAAACAACTAACAGACCAAATTGCCAAACTTAGTATTAACTTGGCCTAGCAACAGCAACTACCACAACCTCAATCTGCTAACTATGCAGCTACACCTAATCTTAGCAGGCCTTAAGCCAAAGACTTACGTCACTATCATTACTGTAAACATACAGGATATTTTATTGCTAAATGTAGAACCAGACAAGCTGAACAATGATCCAACCAAAGAGATAATTATAGAAGAAATGATAGATGCAACCAAAGGTCTTGATCTCAAAGTTATGACAGATCTTATTATTGAAATCCTTTTAGAAAAAGAGGAAACTCTAGAGAAAAAAGCAGATACTTAGATTCTTATAATAAAGATAGAAGAAGAACTAGTTTTTACTTATCCTTACTCTACTATAAAGATATTAACTACCTTGGCCATGAAGATTTTTTTCTTACTCCTCTTGTTACAATACTAAAAAAATAAAAACAGTTCCTCGACAACCCTTCTATTCATACAGCTATATTTGCATATCTGTATAAAGAAGCCAAAAATGCAAACCTAGTCCAATCACCTACTTATGCTACCCCTATAAAATGTAACATCCTTCTTAGAAACAGATGCTACCAAGCTATTATCGATAGTGTTGCTGCTATTAGTATGATTGTTCATCAAACTGTTAAAGAATTAGAACTCAAAATTAAACAAGCCTCTATTAGCTTAATTGTTATAGCAACTGGTACTTCTATATGTCTATTAGGAATTATTAAAGACCTCCTTGTAGAAATTGAAGGAATGACTATTCTAATCACTGTTAAAGTTGTTCCTGCTACCTTCTACTTTCTTCTTCTTGATAATAACTAGTCCAAGAAAGTTGGTGCTAGTTATAACTGAAGAATGATTGTTATTTATTCAAGTGAAATAATAAAAAGGTCTTAGTACCAATAACCTATGAAAGTGACTATGCCTTACCAGCTCAACTAACAGTAACAGACCTAAAAGAACTTAATCTTTATAAGCAAGAATTCCTTATATCTTATGAAGCATACACTGCTCAACTTATCTCAGAAACAGACAACAAAGGATGGACCATTTACCAATCTTAACAACAAACCTAAACTGCCTCATCTTGTGTATGTGGCAACTGCAAATCCTCTGACTACCTTTTTGCTAATTGCCTTCAAAATACTTGCAACTGATGTTATTGTAAAGAACATATTGCTGTCCACTGTTAACTACAAGCTTCTTAAAGAGAAACTTGCAAGAATTACTAATGTTCTAAACACCTTTATTGACAATGCTCTGAAAATATTTGTCATGAATGCAATTCAATAGGACATATTGCTGTTGATTGTCCCTTAGCTTCTCTCAAGCACCAGAATCAAATTTACCAATGTGAATGCAACTCTAATAAAATTGAAGCTCAAAGATAGTACTATCTTAGCAATTGCCATACCCATTATTGCTGCCATTGCAAGAACTCTTAAAGACCAAAAACCCTGCAAGAATTAGATAAAGTTCTTGTTTGTAAAAGTTGCATACTAACTTCCATCAAAGTCTTGATTGTAATGACCCCAGAAGCCAGTACTACTATACTCAAGGTAATGGACATGGAACCTTGGTTGAATGTAAATTATGCAAACATGTCAAACTAAGAAACAGAATGCATAATTTAGAAAGTATTACAGAAGAACTATGGTTTTGTGAACTTGAGCATTTATATACTTACAAAACCAGTACAGATGTCTTCTACAGCTCTAACTATAACCTGTAGACCTGAATCAGACACTATATTGAGTCAACCAGAAATGCTAGATCTCAATATGAAATAAATCAGACTCATATTTTTCATCTTGCTAAAGTTTATTTGCAAGAAACAGACCTTACTATTACTGAAGCATTAGAATCTCAAGTGAATAACCAAATTAATCGACATGGACCTATGAAGAAATGGATCTTATTCTACGAGCTGAACAAGCTGTCCTTAATAAAGAAAAAGAGCAACTTCTTCAACAAATCTTAGCTAAGTTTTTTGATATTAGCCATCTAGAATTTGATCATCAGCTTGCTATAGCTAACCTTCATCAACAGTTTAATGCTTCTGTTAACCTTTGTAAGAAATGCTTATATGTTAAGCACCAAAAGAAATTAGATACCTATTAAGAATATTGCTAGAACTGTGCTTCTCCACTAGTCCCTATCTATGAATCTTCAATACCAGAACTAGTAGATCCTTTGCTTAGCTCCATTAATGCAACTTTACCAAATTCAGACCCATTGCAACCACAAGTTGCACAACTACAACAACAAGTAAAAACTTAGAACCAACTTATTCTATAGCTTCAACAGAAGATAGAAAAGTTAGAAAGATTTACTCAGACCCTTCTACAAGTATTCTAACAGAATGCTCAGACCACTCAACAATGATATACTTCTCTTGCTCAGGAATGAGGAAAGTCAAATTTTTAGATCATCCCAGACAGGATGAAAAACTACCTGTTGAATCAAACAATGTGCATCAGGTTTTTACAATCGACAATATGATCTCTTATGAAAAATATAATGTTAGTTCAGAACCATCTATATTGAACATTGAACCCCTAGATGCTAAACAAAAAAAACAATTCAGCCAGCTGCTGATGAAGTTTTCAGATCTTTTTGCACAAAATACAACAGAACTAGGACACACTGTCCTTGTAACTTATCGAATCTATACAAAAGAAGAACCTTCTATTCGATCTTAACCTTATTCTTCTTCTCTTACAGAACAAACATTTATTAAAGAAGAAATCCAACGAATGCTTGATAGTGGACTTATATGACCCTCCTCTAGCCTCTGGATCTCTTCAGTTGTATTAGTTCAAAAGAAAAATAGCAAATTACGATTCTGTGTTAATTATCGTAAACTTAATAGTATTACTAAAAAAAATATCTATTCTTTACCTCACATTGATAAAATGCTTAATACCTTAAAAGGATCCAAGTGGGTCTTTATACTTGATCTCACAAGTGGATATTGGCAAATTGTTATGCACTCTACAGATAGAAAGAAAACTGCATTTGTAACTCGATATAATATTTACAAGTTTAATGTAATGCCCTTTGGACTATGTAATGCATTTGCAATTTTCCAATAATTAATAGATAAAGTATACTAAGACATTGCATGAAAATTTGTAGTAGTCTATCTTGACAATACTATAGTATACTTCAAGACCTTTAATGAATATTTAGAACATTTACGACAAACTTTTATTAGAATCAAAAAAGCTAGTTTACAATTAAATTTAGAAAAGTGTAATTTTTAGATGCAAAGTCTACTATTCTTAGAATATATAGTTATCTCAATTAAAATAGCACCTGATTCTCAAAAGATAGAGCTGTTCAGAAGATTCAACCATCTAATAATGTAACCCAACTATGTTCATTCTTAGGACTAGTAGATTACTATCGACAGTTCATTCATAACTTTTCTAAAGTAATACAGCCTTTAAATCAGCTATTATGTAAAGAAGCTTCTTAGATATGAAATAAACCATAACAAGAAGCTTTCAAAGAATTAAAACAGAGACTGACCACAGCCTCTATATTAAAGTATTCTGACTTTGATAGATTATTCATCTTAGCTACTAATGCCTCTTATTATAGATTCAGAGCTACTCTTAGTCAATTGGATAGAAACAAAAAGAAACATCCTGTAGCTTATGCTAGTAAAAGCTTAACCAAAGAAGAAGTCAATTATGGTGCCACTAAACTCGAATGTGCTGCAGTTATATAAGCTATTGAATATTTTACAAATATTTTGAAACTGCCAAGTTTATTCTAATTACTGACCACTCTGCTTTTAAGTAGTTACAATCTGCTGAACCTAAAGGATGTCTAGAAAGATAGATTCTAAAACTCTAGTCCTATAACTTTGAAATTATTCATAAATCAGAAAGAGTTCACTTCAATATAGATGCTCTATCTCAACTACAGACACAGATCTCATATCAAAATCCTTCCTTATGAATTTGAACCTCTATTATAATTTATATAATTATATAGAATTAGACAAGTTACCTGACTCTTTATCTTAGAAACAGATTAGACAAATACAACATTGTGCTAGACATTTTATTACTAAGAAAGAACTATTATACAAGAAAAACAAAAAAGAACCCTCAGTACCCTTTTCATGTTATCAAATGGAATGAAATAGAATCTGTTCTGTATATGATACATAAACATCCTACTGCAAGACACTTAGGAACAGATGCTATGTACTATAAAATAGCTGAATGATATTATTGGAATCAAATATATCGAGATATACAAGAATATGTTAGAACATGTAAAGAATGCCAAAAGAGACTAAAAGGCAAATGAACTAAACCTCTTCATCCTATCCAAATAGGACAAGCCTTTGAACAAATTGGAATTAACTTAGTAAGACTCTTACCAATTACTAAGCAAAATAATCGATATATTATTATTGCTACTAACTATTTAACAAGTTGACCAGAAGCCTGTGCTATACCTAATGCTGAAGCAAATATCTTAGCTTAGTTTATTTCAAAGAAATTATTTGTCAACATGGAATACCAAAGATTATTCTTTTTGATCAAAAAAGAAATTTTATTAGTGAAACTGTTCACATTTTATATAAAAGATTTCTTATCAAATATAAGTTCTCTTCATTATACCACCTACAAACAAATGGAATGATTGAATGTCTTAATCAAACCTTATATGAATCACTTGTTAAAATAAAAAGAAATAACAACTGAGACTTATATATATCTGCTATACTGCTTGCTTATTAAACAAAGAAGCATGCTACAACTGGATATACTTCCTTTCAGCTTGTATACAAATAACAAGCTGTTTTTCTAATTAAAGCTTTATTATCTGTTGAACCTCATGAAAAAATAGAATATGATTTACAAGATAGCATATTGCACCAAGCATTTGAGCTTATTGACAAACTACCTAAATTGCAAAATAATACAAGAGAAAAGACCAATAAATTATAACAAAAACAGAAAGAATACTTTAATGCCAAAATCTGATATAAAACTTTCAAAATTGGTGACAAAGTATGGATAATTAGAAAATACATAGAACATTCTCGATTAGCTAAATTTGAAGATAAAAAAACTGGACCTTTTATTATTCAAGAAAAATTAAATAATAGTGCCTATAAACTTTGTAATAACAAAGAAAAAATATTACAAAAGTACTATAACAGTAATCAGCTTGCTAAATATTACAAAAAACAAATATAGGAACCTTTTGTTCGTATCGAATAATTAGAATTTCTGAAAAAAATTTCTAAAACTAGAGGAAAAAACAATAATACACAAATTTTTTAATGTTACAATTTACTTAAAGATTGTAATACTTAAAAAATTATATAAATACTCTTAAATCATACAAATTTTCTTAAAAATAGAATTCTTAAAATTACAGTCAAAAACAGTAATTACTTTAAATAACTTTCTCCAAATCTGAAAACAGGACTCTGCATCTCAAAACTACTTAGATATATTATCTCAAAATATTATTCTTTGGAGTGATAAAGAATCAAAAAAAGTTATTAACTTAAACTCTATAATAGAAGCCTCTGTAGAATTCAATATCAATAAATTTTTACAATTAGAAAAAATATAATCTTCTCTAATCAAAACTCCACTTAATGAAGTTCTACAGAGTTAGAAAGTAATAATACTAATCATCTAACTCAAATAATAAATGATTTGAAACAAATACCAAACCCAACAACTCAAAGCATAACCAACTCTTTTCTGGAAAAACATGAAAAGAACAAGTTAATCAAATCTTAAAGTTTTTATTCAATCCTAAACATACTCGACATAACCTCAACAAAAAAATTGAAGCTTACTATTACTTAGAACAAATAATTTCAAAGTTCAATAAACCATCAGAGATTAAAGACCTTATTCAGAATGTTCAAGTAACAAAAAGAGCAAAAAATACTTGGAAAAGTGCTCTTAGAATATACGAAGTTCTTAAGTTATGACCAAAAGAAATAACCTTGCAGTTGAAGTATATGACTGCAACACATATTATCAAGTTGCTAGATAATAAGTACACTCAACTTCTTGAATCAATTAAAACTTAGAATTTATGGAGTAAATTTTTAAAAGAAAATAGAAATGTTGTAGAATAAATTATTATTATTTTATTATTAGTTATTATTATTATTATTATTATTATTATTTGATATTAAAGTAACCTTTTTGGTCTTTTGACTTTTATTAATCACTTATCAGTATTGTAGTTCAATGAACCACTACAGGAGAGAGTACAATTGGTTACATGTGTAACTTTTCTATATTACCTATTTAAGGAGTTCACTCGAAGGTTCCTTACTAATTGTTGTACCTAACATCTCTGCTTGGGTGTTCTACTTTAAACTCTCTGAATCTGTAACTTGTATTAACTTACTGGGTTATATCTAAATGTCCAGATCATCATCTCAACCTTAGGATTAATTTATCTTTGAAATAAACTCTCAGAGCCTTCTGTATTCATTTTTATAGTTGATCTAAGTATTGTTATAGCAGAACTAATACTTGTGGTCAAGACTAATCATTAAACCACTATGTTCTTGTAGAGTTTACTTAGACCCCAGTATCTACTTCATAGCATAATCTTAGTACTTTAGTATACCTCTGCTTTTTTATCTGTCTTTTTATCAAACTTTCAATTCAGATAGTCCATATAAAATTATAACCAGTTTATCAATATATTAGATTAGTCTAATATCTTTTTCCTTTGGTTCATTCTAGCAGTCTGGTTAATGGTATCCTCAAGACTTCCAACCTGAAGATTCTTGTCCATCTGGTTACTACGACTGAGTACTATAATCTTGGTATCTGTTTTCCTAGACTAGCCTTTACAGTAGGGTTGTCGAAGATCCAGCTATCTCTCTACTTGGGTCTTTCCAAATAGACTTCTTGTTATTTAATTTCAATAGATTTACACAGTCACAAGGACTTATCTAGTGTTTGCACTGCCTGATTTGTCAGTTTGCATTCCTCTATATAATATCATACTTACACAGATGCTCCATGACCTGCCAGTTATGCTAGTGTAATTACTATTATAGGTATCCTAACCTAATCATTAGTAACAGTTGTCATAATATGAAAATTACATAGATAATTATCCAAATTTTCACTATTGATAGGATTTGAACATCCAACCTACTACTTGGAGAATTAAATAAAATTATTTATGTTTAGAAGTAAATTATAACTTGTATAATAAAATATATTATAACAGTTATTCAAATTAACCTATTTGAAGTATTAAGTGTAATGATAAATAATAAATTTTAAATAAATATAATTATATTTAAATTAATAAATTAATAAAAAAATATTTTTATAACAAAATAAATAACATAAATATTTTTTTTGAAATATCAAAGTAGAAACTTTATTAAGTAATAAAAATAATTACATTTGTGCTATTTATTTAAAACACTCAATGTAACATTTTATTTCCATTTCTATATAATACTATTATTAATTATTTCAAATTAATTTTAAGTATAAAAAAGTTAAAAAAACCTAAGATAATAGTTTGGCATTTAGTAAATACAATTAATAAGTGTATAACTTAAATATAGTTAGGTTTATAGTAGATATATTGGTAGTATTAAAGTTAGATTGAAAAGATAGAACTAATAAATATATTTTTAAATATTTAAATTTGTTAATTATGTTGTAAATTTTTTTCTATTGTTGAAAAATGTTATATAATAGCTATATATATTAATAAAATCAATTAAAAGAAGCATTTAATAAAGCTATAAAAAAAAATAATATAATTTTATAAAATAATATTTTAACATTATTATATTAAGATATAGAAAAAAAGTCTTAAATAAAATTAAAAAAATAAAAATATAATAAAATATTTAATTATTATAACAAAATTATATAAATTTTATCTGTAAGTTCAAAAAAATATTTAATTGTTAAGTAGTATTTAAAATTAAAACTTAAAGAATTTGTTAAATATTATATTTTTGTTTAAGACATGTAAAAAGTATAATATATCTTTAGAAGTTTAACAATAGATACAATTTAGAGTAGTATATAAAAAGAAATATTATAAATTAAGGTTTTGCATAATAGTTAAGTTATTATTAATAGAATATATAGAATTTTTAATTATTATTTAGAGAATTAATAATGTTAACATTAATTAATTATTTAATAAAGAATAAATTTTAAAAAATTTGAGTTATAACTAAAAAAGAAAAGATTATATAATTATTATATTTTGTAAACATAGTTAAGTTTTAATAGATATTATACTGGTCTAAATTTTTTATTATAAAAAGTCAATATAAGAAAAATAGTTAGATAAAATATTAAAAAACAAACATTCAAATATCATATAAAAAAAATAAGAATAATTAATAAATTAACAAACTATTGATATAAAATTATAAGATAATATTATGATATTATACTAAAATTTAAAATTAAAATTAAAATAAAGATGATATAAAATAATTAATATAATCATCAATAAATATTGAATAATGTAAATAAATAGCTTAATGATTGTATAAATCATAAAAAAATATAGAAATAAACAATAAAGTAACATATATATATAAGGATATAACAACCTAGTAAAGTAGTTAGATTGTCAACTCTCCAAGTAGTAGGTTAGAAGTTCAAATTCTATTGAGAGTAAAAAATTTGGATAATCATCTATATAATATTTATATTATGACAACTATTATTAATGATTATGTTAAGATATCTGTAATAGTAATTGCATTAGCATGAATGCAAGTTATGAGGCATCTGTGTAACTTGTTATATAAAGAAATGCAAACTAATAAATCAGGTAGTGCAAACATTAAATAAGTTCTTGTAGTTGTATAAATCTGTTAAAATTGGATACCAAAAAGTTTATTTGGAAAAATCTAAGTAAAGAAATAGCTAGATCTTTGATAGTTTTACTGTAAAGACTAGTTTGAAAAAACATATACCAAGGTTGTAATACTTGGTTATAGTAGCCAAATGGGCAAGAACTTCTGAGTTGGGAATATTGAAAGTATTACTAACAAGGCTGCTAGAATAAACTAGTGAAAAAGAATATTAGACTAATCTAATATATTAATTGACTGATTATAGTTCTATATGAAGTATCTAAATTAGGAGTCTAATAAAAAGACAGATAAAAAAACAAAGGTATACTAAAGTACTAGGGTTATACTGTAAAATAGATGTTGGGGTTTGTGTAAACTCTACAAGAGCATAGCAGTTAAATAATATAATTCTGATCACAAACAAGTGTTGGTTCTATCATAGTAATATTTAAATTAGTTGTAAAAATATATACAAAAGGCTCTGAGAGGTTTACTTCAAAGATAAATTAGTTTTAAGGTTGAAATAATAATTTGAGCATCTAGATATAACTTAGTAAGTTAATACAGATAACAGTTTTAAAGAGTTTAAAATATAATATTTAAGCAAAGCTGTTAGATATGACAATTAATAAGAAACCTTCAGATGAACTTCTTAAATAAGTAATATAGAAAAGTTATACATATAGTCAATTGTATTTTTTTTTGTAGTGTTTCATAAAATCATATTACTAAAAAGTTATTAATAAAAGTTAAAAGACCAAAATGGTTATCTTAACATCATATATATATATATATATATATATATTTTTAGTATTAAGGTGAGGCTTTGCTTATATCTTTATTAATAATTTTAACTGTATATTTTAGTACAGAAATACTAAAATAAACTAAGGTTGTTGTTAACAAAATAAAAATTACATGCAAGAATGAGAGCTCAGACTAGTTTATCTGTGACCTAAACTGACTATGATGGTTAAGGCCCATTTAGATTTGGAGTGTTAGTATATAGTTAGAAAGAATATTGTATTTAATCCAAAGAATTGATCAGATGTTGATTTTTCTAATTGCTTGACTGATTGGTGGACAAATATTAGGTTGTAAATGAAGTTGATCTGCAATGCTACATAGGCATGAGCATGTGTACACTTGGCAATATTGTTTAAAAACTCTATAATTTGGATATTATATATCAGTGCTACTAGTATTATTTTGGTATCTTGGTGGGATTTGGTTATGTTTTTTCCAATTGGAAAATTCAATGCAATATAGTTTCCAAATTAGTTCATGAATTTGTTTGTTAATATGTAGAAGTATTTAAATTACTATTTGTGAAGCTAATTGCGAAGGTATATTAAAGTTGCAAATAACTTCAATAAGTGATTTAGGTATAAGTCCTTTAAGTATAATGTCTATAAAATGTAGATTGTGT
>CAJVQA010007170.1:0-14095 GCA_910591915.1 Cetraspora pellucida | reverse complement strand
TTTTATAAGTAAACTGTACCTCATATTATTAATAATTTATTGTGTTATTTAAAAAATACTAAATTTAATTTAAAAATCCAGGCAAATTTGCTTGAAAAACAGTTTAAGGAATAGAATATCAGTAAAATAATTTATGATGTAGATCAATCAATATGTTGAAAATCGATATGCATTTGATTGGTCGATCATGTAAGCTAATCACGTGGGGGTGAATTTTTTGGTGGGTGGTCGCTTTAGACGTCCCCCTAATTAGGCAATGATTTCGTACACATCCAAATTCGGCGAGGGTACATCCCGTGACGTAGCTTTCGTTTATTTTGGTAGATGCGTTGAATCGATTCATACAAGGCAAGATGAGAGACACGAGATCAATATTATCTGCGAAATTAAACATAAAGCCCAGTCAGATTAAAAAGTTACATGATGCCGGCTACAAATTTCTAGAAGACTTAAAAGAAGCATCTCCACTTACTTTGAGCAAAGGTATATCCTATACTCCTTTAACGCGTCTCGCGTTCTGGATCCGGTAATCTAATGCGTAATAAAATTACAAACCTACTAAGATATAGGGGTATCAGTACAAGAAGCCCTCAGTATAATTCGACAAATTAAAAGTACGTGTTTTTTAACGTTTGCATTAAAAATTACACACCGCGTTTTACTTTATGGATATACTGTTTTTGTGTTTAGATGATAAACTACCATCCGCAAGCCTTACTTCAATTGTCAGACGGGAGACATATACTATACCTACTTTTTGCGATGGTATTGATAAACTGCTCGGAGGGAAAGGTGTTGCATTAGGAAAAATAATAGAATTCTGTGGAATTCCCGGAATTGGCAAAACACAGATGGGGTAAATAATAAATGAAATGTTTGATTGTGCATTTGTTTGAATAGTCAATAATAACCTATTTTTCATGTTAAAGAATTCAACTTTCTATTAATGTTCAAATACCTCGAAGTTTATCTGGACCCGAGGGTGAAGCTGTATATATTGGTATACTGAATCACAATTATATACACAAATTTGTTTGGTTTGGATACTCATGTAGGTTTACCATTGTTATCATAAAGATACAGAAGGTAGTTTCATAATTCAACGAGTTGCTGAAATAGCAAATGGTACCACCACGAGACTTAACGAGACGGTCGAAGGTATGATCACACAATAATAGATTTAATATAGAATAATAACTTCAATGTATTATTTTACCAATAATAGGATCACCATTTAATCTCGAAACTATTCTCTCAAGAATTTATTACTTTAGAATTCATGACTATATACAATTAAACGCACTTATTAAAAATATGGATGAATTTTTAAACGAACATCAGGCGGTATTTGCGCAATTTTAATCAATTAAACCAATCAATAGCGATAATAATTCATCCACTAATGTTAAAAGGAATTCAGGTTAAACTTATTGTTATTGATTCAATTGCATTCCATTTTCGCACGGAATTGGAGTTATCAGTTCGGACACGAGTGCTTCAAATGGTAGCACAAAAGCTGGAAGATATTGCTGAATCATTTGAAATTGCAGTAAGTAAAATGCCATTATACGATTATTTTTTGTCGCGACTGAAGCTTGAAACCAGGGTCTTCGATTTAGAAATATAAACCCTACCAAAATCTATTTATACTTTTTATTATCAAAACTAACCCTAAACCTATTAAAAAAATGCATTTGATCTGATGTGTTTCCTTACAGATCGTTCTGATGAATCAAATGACCACAAAATTTGGCGGAAATAGCGGGCCAGACAATACGACATTAGCACCAGCATTAGGTATGTCATTTATGATGTTAGCAATTTCAACATTCAACAAATTTTTGGTGTTTATTATACGCAGGTGATGTCTTAAGTGAGGCGTGTTCGGATCGCGTATTACTTTTTTGCCGTGAAGAAGAAAGGTAATATACACTCGCGCCACAATTTTAATACAATATATAGATACTAATTAATTATCATTACTATTTAATGGTCAAACAGGTTTGCACATTTATTTAAGTCAGCAACGAAGCCTGAGTTGCAAGCCACATCTGTGCAATATCAAATTATTGTAAGTAAAAGTCCTTGAAGGGAATCATTATTAAATTTATTTTAATCCGAGATTTTGTATTTTTTTTTCAATTAGAAAGATGGAATTCGAGATTGTCCTTTACCAACTCGGAAACGTCGTTTAGATGAAGAGTGATTTAATGCCTTATATGATCATCGTCTGAGCGTAACTTAGTGATCCGAATCGGCAAAATTTTTCTAATCGACTAGTTGAACCAAATTTCCAAAATTAGTTGCGATTGGTTGTCATTATAGATGGTAAATTTTTTAGTTTCGGAACCTTGAAACCTGGTTTTTAAAACCAGGTATTGGAGCTCGTTTAGGTTAATATATACAATATATAACTATATAATATATATATATTTTAAATGTTAAGATGAGGTTTTACTTTTTAGCTTTATTAGTTATATTATGTTATTACATATATTGTATTTTCAAGTATGAGTATTACTGGTAGTCCATATTATAATTGAGGTTAATGTTTGCAGTTAGAGGTTTGCTTTTAACTGTTATTTAACTATTTATTCATATCTATTACTCAAATTTACCAGAGCAGTTTATACGATTTTTAAACTAATATGCAATGGTAATTAGCTTTATATCAGTTTTGGCAAGTTATTAGTTTTGAAATACTAATAACCTATTAGCTATTTAGTTATAAACAAATATGATTGGTTAAATTTATTTTTTATTGTTCGAAGGGTAGTGAGGACTTATATGTATATGTAAAAGTTATAAAATGTTAGTCATGTGACTATACTGTGATTGGTTGTTACGATTCACATGATTTTTTGTTCGACACGTGACTTAATTGTGATTGGCTGTTATGAATCACAAAGACCTTTGAATTTTTGCATTTTTTAGAATTTTTAAATAACAGTTAACCAATTAAAAACTACATTGTTAACACATAATATTAACAGATAGGCACTATAATTAACAAGTGTTGCTTGTATTTTATAGTTTAACTTACAATAACTAATTTACAAGTATAAAAACTTTATTAAAAAAGTTTTTTTTTATTTTTTTTTTTTAATATTAAGGTGATCTCTTTGGTTTTTTGATTTTTATTAATGATTTATTGGTAATGTGAGTCTATGAATCACTACATGAGAGAGTACAATTGGCTATATATATAATTTTTTATATTACCTATTTAAGAGTTTATTTGAAGTTTTTTATCAATTGTCATACCTAACATTCTTGCTTAGATGTTCTATTTTAAATCTTCCAAACCTATAATCTGTGTTAACTCATTAGGTTTTATTTAGATGCTCAGATTATTATTTCAACCTTAGAACTAATTTACTTTCGAAATAAACCTTTTAGAAACTTTGTATTTATTTTTATAGTTGATATTACTATAACAAAACTAATATTTGTAATTAGAATTATATTATTTAATTGCTGTATTCTTGTAGAGTTTATACAGATATTAGTATTTATTTCATAACATAACCTCAGTACTTTAATATATCCTTGACTTTTGTTTAGTCTTTTTATCAAACTTCTAATTCAGATAGTCTGTATAGAACTACAACCAGTTTATTAATATATTAGATTAATCTGATATCTTTTTTTTCTAATTCATTTCAGTAGTCTAATTAGTAGTATTTTTGAGATTTACAATCTGAAGATTCTTACCTGTCTAGTTATTATGACTAGGTACTATGATCTTGATATTTATTTTTTCAGGTTAGCTTTTACAATAAAGCTGTCAAAGATTTGGCTATCTCTATATTTAGATTTTTCTAAATAAATTACTTGTTACTCAATTTTAACAGATTTATATAATTATAATAACTTATCTAGTATTTGTACTGTTTGATTTGTCAGATTGCATTCCTCTGTATAATAAATTACACAGATGTCCTATAACTTAATAGTCATGCTGGTGTGATTATTATTACAAGTATTCTAATTTAATTATTAGTAACAGTTACTATAATATAAATATTATATAGATAATTATTTAAATTTTCACTATCAATAGAATTTAAACATTCAACTTACTACTTGTGAGATTGACAATCTGACTATTTCACTAGGTCACTATATCTTTTTTTTTTTATAACTTAAACAACATACTAGTACTTTATTAAAATTTTTAAAATTACTATTACAATTATATAGATGTACCTAACAACTAAGCTTAGCATTATCTGATTACTCTAATAATAACTAAGTGCAACTTGTTATATTATTTCAAACAAAAATAAGCTGCTTGTTTAACTACTTAAAGTTTATAATAAAAATGTTTTTCTTTTTTTATAACAAGCTCTAAAATTATCTTTTTGACTTCATCTTTGATTTGTTTTTCTTTTTTTTTTTTGTTTTCTGCTTTTTTTTTCTACTTTTTATTAACTAGTCTTTTCTTCTTACTTAAATTCTTTTTTTTCTTTTGATTTTTTTTTTCTTTTGCTAGTTATTCTTGTTCTTTTTTCTTATTTGTTAATTTTTTTGTATCATATTCTTTAAACTTGCTTGTAAAAGGTATTTTAGACTGTTTTTGCTAATATATTTACAAATCATTGTCTTATTCTTGTATCTAGAAGCTGTGTTAATCTGTCTTGAATTGTTTTTAGAATTAGACTCTTAATTAGTATTTTTTTTATTTTTATTTTTTTTGTTTTTATTTTTTCAAATAGCATTATATAGAGGATAGCGATCTTAGTGTAGTGGTTGGATTGTCATCCTCCAAGTGGCAAGTCTAAGGTTCAAATCCCATCTACGATGAAATTTGGAAATTATATCTGTAATACAGAAACTGTCTTCTGTCGATCGGTTGGCCTCATGCAGTTGTAACCCAGATACACCAAGTTGGGGTCTTACTAATATTAGGAGCTCAGAGCATCTATGTGAAATGTAACATTACATGGTACATGTACATAGAGGAATGTTAATAACCAGTGTTGCATAAGACTTCGGTGCAAACCCATAATAAAACCACCAAACGTAGAAGACTAAGGAACTGCAAAGACAGAATCCTACTTGAAAATTTCTGAGTAAAGAGGTAGCACAAACTTTTGATGATGCTGTCAGACTGATGGAAGCCTATAAAACACCTTCATAGGAACCAAAGATTAAAACCAGGTATCAAGATGTATAGAGGAGCACATGACCAACCAGGCTGCCAGATTTGCCAAAGAAAAAGGATACTAAGGTATACTATACCGGGCCATCTGGATTGGTAGTCTGAAATAAGACTGATGGTTCTGAGTTGTGGTTAGTAGAGGATGATGAAGAAGATGTCAAAAAGATAGATACTAGAGTTTGGATAAACTTTACAAGAGTAGAAATAGTATAACGTAGTGGTTTAAGGTAAGCCCTGACTGCAAGTGTTAGGTAACTATAGCATGTTACATAAAACTAGATTAGCTGTGTGTAGAACACGAAAGGCTCTAGTAATAATGCTTCTGAGGATACACTGCATAAAATAAGGTACAGAGTCCTAAGGATACGGGTAAGCATCTAGACCTTCTCGACTGACTTACGTAGTGGAGATAATCTAGTAATATAGTAAGAGTTGCAGTACAGAGGGTTTAAATAGGCAACACTCCTAATTGGGTTGCAGGTATGGCAGCTAGTATAGAACTATCAGCAGATTACTTAATTAGACACCAAAAGTGTATGTGTGACTAGTTGTACTCTTTAATGTAAGGTGACTCCTTTGAGGCCTTAGCCGTGAGTCCCTATATCCTAACTATACTGAATAAAAAGCCCCAGCTTCAAAAGAAGTTAGTTTAACAAAAAAATAAAAATAAATAGCATTATATATAATATATAAAGTGAAATTCTAGTTTTTTCTTTTTTTTAATTTTTTTTATATTGTTGTAATAGATACTTTTTGTATTTTCTTTTAAAGACTTGGTTGTTTCTTGCATGCTATCAAATGACTTTATGTTTCTTTGATTTTGTCTTAACATACTAGGCATTCTGCATTTATATATAAATTTGGTCTTTTTTTAAGTTTCTCTAATGTCAGAAGTTTGTTCAATATACATTTTATAAAAGTGCTTCTTCTTATACTACACCTTCTTGTTATACAGTATACTTTTTTGATTAATTTCAGTTTTTTTCAAAAATATGTTCAGTTATAAATCATTACTTCTGTTATCAGTTTTAGACTCTTGATTACTGTTGTTTCTCTCTACTCTGTACCTAGTTTGGCATTTGTTACTAGCTTATATAGAAGTCTTGTTGGCATAAGCATAAAAAAAACTTGTATCTAATAGATTCTGAAATCATAGTTACACAAGTTATTTATATAAGCAATTAAAAAATTGATATATAATAGTAGTCTAAAAACTGAAATTTTTACAATCTGTTTAATCACAAGTTTCACACTAAATATACTTTGATCAATTAATAAAATTTATTTCGTTAAGTATATTTTTAACAGAAAATCTTTTTCAATTATTTTAATCACTTTCTTTAAAAAGTTTTTATAAAAATAAAGATAGAACATTTGGTATTAGTAGAGTTTATTGAGTTTCTACTATGTTTAATTATTAAGCAAATGTGTATTAAATTTATAAATTGTTAAACTATGAGTATTATTAATATAAAATTTTATATATTTATTAAACAGACTAAGTAATATTAAACTTTTAACAAAATCTATTTTATTTGAATCAAGATATATATATATATTATTTATTAAATAGAAAAGAAAACTAAGATCTCTAATATAGTATATATGATAATATAGTTTAATCACAGTAATTTAAACTAAGAGTAGTAACATGTCAGATATAACAACATGTTTTTAATAAAATATAGTGATTAAAAAATAGAATAAAATAACTTTAGTATTGACAAAGTTTCACTTTCATTAATAATAAATTTATTTTGTTTTTATTTTACATATCGAAAGATTTTTTAATTAATTTGATTGGTCAATAATTATGCTTGGATCTATATAAATTAGCCAATTATATAAATGTTATAATCTGTAATTTTTCATAAAAATACAAGTTTCTTCTATGCTATTGGCATGTCTATTCATTTGTTTTTCTATTTTAAACAATACTTTATCTTTTTGCAACTAACTTTTTTTATATATATTATCTTTCTGCTTATTGTTCTTTTTTTTCACAAGGCTGTTAGTTTTATTATTTTATTTGTTTTTGCTATGACTTTTTATCTTAAACTACTCTATTTGTATGTTTTTTGTTCTAACTAAATCAATTATCTTCACTATTTAAAAAGTGTTTTTTCTTTTAAAAATTTTATTTTTATTTATAATTCTAATTCTCTACTAATGTTTTTAATTGAGTATTACTATCTATAAATATTTTTAGTTTTTTCTTTTCAGTATAGTCAAAATTGCTGCTCATATTACTAATAACTTCATTGCAATTAATGTTGGCTACCTTTTTATTTCTAATGTTTTATTTTTCCTTCTGACCAATCTTGTGCTTCACTTATCTGCATCCATCCTATACCCATTTTCTATTTATTGCTTCTTTTTTGTTTTATCTATTTGTTGCATTATCTGTATATATTGTATACTTGTTCTTGTTTCTTAATATGTTTTTTTTCAAAATTTCTATTATTTTTTGAGTAATATTCTTTCTTAACTTTTGCATTCTAACTAGCTCTATTTCTAGATCCTCTAGCATTCTTAGTTCTATTAGCTTTCATTCATTTTTTTTTAACTTTTCTGTTCTTGTATGCCCTATTAATTGGTCTGTTGCTGTCTTAATTATGTTGTTGCTTTTTACTATTAGTGTGTTTGAAACTACTTTTATCTCATTATCTACTATTAATAGTTGTTTTCTACTATTTATTCTTCACTTATATATATATTACATTTGCTAATTTTAGTTGCTAAATCACTTTCTATACTTTGTATTTGCTAATGTTCTATTAGTACTTTTTTTTTTAGTTACTTTTTCTAGTTGTTTGTTATCTTTTGCATCATATAAAATCTATTTTTTTTTCCTTCTATTCTTTAAGAGACTATTCTACTTAATCTTTATTGCTTGTATATTATATGCATCTGTTCTAAAGAGTTTTTTAATCTTTCTGCTCTTTAGTTCATTAAGCACTTTTTCTTTTATCCTTTTGAATCATTCTGCTTTTTTATTTTTGCTTGATTGTTTTTGGTAATTTTTAAATTGCTGCTATATGATTAGTCTTTTACTCTTTGTATCAAGTAGTTGTTTCAAATATATTAAATCTGTTTTACTTATTTTGGCTCTACTTTTTTTTCACAATTATGTTTCTAGTAGTTTAGCTATTTTGTGATCATAGATATTTGATGTTTATAGCTCACTTTCTGTACTTATACTTATACTTAGCTCTTTCACTTTAAATATTATCAAACAAACTAAATTGTTCTTTTAACATGTTTTGTCTTCTGGCATCTTTTCTAATTTTTATATATCTTTAGTTAATCTAGCTTTTTAGTAACCTTGTATTATTCTTAGTTTTGTTAACTAATCTAATTCATCTTTTCTGTTAAGTCTTGCTAACAAATCTTTTATTTGTTTTATTATTAGTTCCTGTTACAATGTTCTGCAATAGCTCAGATTTTTGTATTCTATTATACAATTCTCTAATGTTCTTAATAAACTGCCTTTTTGTTTTGCCAAACATATTATTGGTTGATATATTTCATTTATTTCTTTTTCTGATATTTTTGTTAATTGCTACATATAACTTAATTTTGGTATTATCACTATATTGTTTATATATGCTATTTGACTCATTGTCATCTTTTTGTACTTAAGGTCTCTTATTGTTTGCTTATTATTCTTTTTGCTTTTTTTTTAACTAAAACTTCTTATATTCTATTGTTAAGGCAGATTTCCAAGAAGTAAACTATTTTATTTCTTGGTTCTTTTTTATTTTATTTTCTTTAAATGTTATTTTTTTTTTTTTGACTTTTCTGTTTATTATTATCAACTTTGCTTAGCTTTATTTATTTTTATGTTGTTCATTTTAAAGAACTCTTTTGCTATTTTCAATATTTCTACTAGCTGTTCTTTGTTGTTTACGATCCATGTTGTATTATCTGTATATGCAATTGCTGCTTAATAATAGCTTGTGATATTATTGCAATGTATTTTTTCTTTGATTTTTTGCTCTATTGTATAGTCTAATCTTTTATCTTTTTATATTCTTTTTAGTAATAGATTATAAAAGAGGCATTATATTAATAGTAATATTACTTTATTTTAATTTTTTCTATCTTTTGCTGTTATTTCTTCTGTTAGGCTATAGGCTATAATTATCTTAAGCTGTCTCTTATAAAAAAAATTCAAAATATACTTAATTGTCTTCTCAAGTATCTTGACTCTTTGCAAAACTTATTTAAGACTTTTAAGTAAGACAAAGTCAAAAGCCTTTTTTATGTCTTGCAGAAGTATTTATAATTCTTTGCTTTTTTTTCTTTGACTCTTCTATTATCATATTTAGAACATATACTAACTATTCTGTTGAGTTTCCTAGAAGGCTTGCATAGTTTGGTCTTTTAAGCATTTCTTTTTCAACAAAAATTTTACTAAGCCTTTTTGTTAACACCTTTATTATGATCTTTCTGAATGTTTCAATTAAGATTATTGAATGAATATTATTTAAACTATATTCTTATTTTATATCTTTTAATATTGGATATACTTGTACTATCTTCCACTTCATTAGTATTTCTTCTGCTTCTAAGTATAGATCTGTATAAGCTCTGAGCATCTTGTGCACTTTTTTTTTTGCTTTTTTAATCAAAGTATAACTTATTTCTAATATTTTAGAAACTGTTTCTGTTTTAAGCTTTCTAGTTATTTCATTCTATTCTTCTTTTTTAATTTTTCTTTTAATTCTATTATATTATTCTTTTTTAATATAATTCTGTAGTTTAAAGATTTTTTTTCAACTTTCTAATTCTAATTTGATATTTCTTTTTCTAAATTGTTTCTTATAATGTTCTGTTGTGGCTTTTTTGATTAACTTTGATTCTGTTACTAGTTTCATTTCTTTTTCTGTTTGTTTAATTAATCTATTGAGTATTACTCTCTTGTATAGTTTGTTCAAAAGACTAGCTATCATTCTTCCTTAGTTAGTTTTGATTATTTTACATCTTTTGTTTATGTTTTCTTTTATTTATTTTCTTTGTTCTTGTTTTTATTTTTTATTTTTTTATTCTGAAAAATTCTTTGCCAACCTTTTATGTTCTCTATTTATGTATCAGACTATTGTCTTTGAATTTTTGGTAGCTTTGCATTTATTTTTTTGTCTAGTATCTTAAGTTTCTTATTTATTTTGTTTTTTTTTGTTTCTGTAACTTTCTGTTCTCTTTTTGTTTTTATACGTTTAACTAATTTTTGAAGCTCTATAATAGTCTTTTCTTATTGTTAATCTTCTTGGCTATGCCTTTTGTTTGTTGCTGTGTTGTAAATTTTCTTCTTGGATATATGCTTATTTGTTGTAATTATAATTGCCTTTTCTATTACATTCTATATATCATTTATTTTTTTGTTTTTCTTATTGTTTTTTTTTTTTGAATATGCTTCAATGCTTCTTTAATCTTTAATTGTTTTTGTAATTTTTGTGTATAGTTTTTCTATTTTTTATTTTTATAATATTATAAACTAAAGATTGTAAAAAGTTTGATAAAACTTGTTCATTACATCTTTTTGTACATGAACATCACTCAGTTTATTAACTAAACTATTTATAGCTACTTAGTTCTTTTTAGAAATCTGTATAATATCTTTAGGTTCTTTTATTGCTACAAATTTTTCATCTGTAACTTTCTTGTTTGTTATGCTTCAATTGCTTGACTTTAATTCTAACTCATTAAGCTCGAAACTTACATTCTTTTCATCACTAGGGTCTAAATCAGAAAAGTAAATTCAAGAATATTAAGAAAATGTTTAAAGTATTCAAAAGAACTTATAAATAATAAAATTGTAATTAATGACAATAGTAGTTATTAATACAAGATAATTTATACTCAGTTATTTAGTTTGATTTAATATATATTTTTTTTATTAGTTTTTATTATACATTGTTTTTATGCATATATATTGCAAAATCTTGTATCACAAAATCTTTATACAAATGCATTGCAAGATTTTTATATAAATATATTACAATATCTTTACATATAGTTAAATTAATATGCAAAATGCATAGATTTAACAATGCATATAGATTTATTGATAGATTAATTCTAGTTGTAAGTCTAATTAATGATTATAATTAATGATCTTTGGCTTTATGTATTTAATTATTTAAGTTAGCTAACATTATATAATACTATTTTAGATAATTTTAATTAATAGTTAGCATTAGAAGTTAGAACTGTTTAATTATATAAAAATTTTTCTATAATGCTAAGTTGAATTAAATTAATCATCAACTAATATTATCTTAATGCTAGTAAATTAAATAGTTAATATAGTTAAATAATTAAATAATTAAAAAATTTTAAATGATTTAAATTTCTAGTTAACACAATTTAAACAAACAATTTTTATGTACTTAAATGCATCTAATTTTTTGTTAATACTATATTTTAATAGTTTAAAAGCAATTTATATATTATATTTATTATTATTATTATTATTATTTTTTGCTTATACTAAGTCCATAGTTATCAGTGCCTATTGCCTTTATTGTATTTTAATTATAATTACATAACTTGTACAAAGTAAATATACAACTAGCCACATATACAACTTTTAGTTGTTTATTTTAAGTAATCTGGCTATATAGCAGGTTCTATACTAGCTGTTATATCTGCAATCTACTAGAAGATTATCTATTTAAATACTCTAATTTCTATACTTATACTGACAAATAGCACACAAGTTTCTGTACATCTAAGTGCTATCTAACCTAACTATGCCCTTTTTGTCTATATATCTGTCAAGCTGTTATATATTTCAGAGTATGTCATTTGACTGTAAAACTTCAGAGGGCTCTTCTGCTAACTAACTATCCACATTTAGTTTTTTGTTAACAGAGCTTGCCCTTGCAGAGTTTACTCAAACCCCAGCATCAACTTTATAGCATATCCTTAGTACTTATAATATATCTTTATTTCTGACCTTAGACTTCCAATTTAGATAGCTTGGTAGGATTATGACCTGTCCTTAGTATTCCAGAGTTTGTCTCTTAAAGTCTTTTTCTTTTGGTTCAAAACTTTCAGCAGCCTGGTTAGTAGTATCTCTTACTAAAATTCTTGTCTGCCTAATTCTTTTCACATTGGTATTTATTTTCTAAATTTAGTTTTTATAGTAGTACTGTCAAAGATCTGTGCTATTTCTTTATTTGGATCTTTCTAAGTAGGCTTTAGTTTCTTAGTTCACAGATTTATATAGCCACAAGAACTTATCTTGGGTTTGTACTACTCAATGCCAGTTTGCATTTCTTTGTGTAACTTCAATATTGTGCAGATGTTCTATGATCTGCCAGTTATCTGATGTGACCATGCTACAGGTATTGATCCCAAATGATCAATAGAATGCTGTTGCTGTAATACTGCTTAACTTCTGTAATACTAATATAACATAAGTGGATTTTCAAATTTTTGCTATCAGAGGGTTTTGAACTCCCAACCTACCAATTGAAGAGTTGATAACTTAACTACTTCACTAAGTTACTACACTCCTATTATATTTATTATTAATAAAATAATATTTAAATTACAGAAAATAAATATATTATTTTTTGTATATATCAAACAAAAATATAAATTTCAATTTACTATAAATGTATCTTAGTAGTTTAAAGTGCTTTGCTTTGATAATTCAAATAATATATATAATAAAAGTAATTAGAATAGTTAGAATTATGTATTTATTATATATAATTCATTTTTACAATTTGATTTATCAGAAGTTATTTCTGTTTAATGAATTAATTTATAGGTTTTCACAGATCATTACTCAGATATACAACTAACTATTTATATAATTTTAGTTATTGTCTAATATAAATAGTCTATCCAAATATTCTATATTAGTTACTATACCTAAAACCTGTTTGTAAATCCTATATCTAAATATTCTAGATCTTATATCTATCTTTACTTTACTAATAACTTTAGTAAATCAGTAAATATATATCATATTTACTAAGTTATATTTAACTTTGTACTAAACTTATCAGAATTTTTTATATTTTATACTTACAGCTAATATAATATTATTTTAACCTAAACTAGTACTTATAGTCAGAACTAATTATTAAACTGCTATATTTTTATAAAGTTCATTCAAACCTTATACTTATCTTTCTAATATTTTTTTAATTATTTTCTACTAATTGCTACTTATAATCAACAGAACTTTTTCAATTATTAATTCAAATAGTTTAGTATAATATTCTTTATATCTTTTTTTTTCTAGTAATTTTAGTAACCTGGTTAGTTATATGTTTCTTTATATATCTTATCATCTAATTTATTTATTTATCTCTTTAGAAGTATTTTATAAACTTATATTAGTTTAACAGTATTGTTAAAAATTTGTATTATTTTTTTATTTAAAATTTCTAAGTAAGGTTCTAATTTTTGTTTCTTAGTCTTTTATATTCAATAATTTTATTATAAATTTATACCAAAATCTTATATAATATCAGTTTTTTACATTCTTTTATGTATATATAATATTATACTTTATATAAATGCTTTGGGTTTTTAATGTCAAATAAGATCTAACTTGGTATATCTAAGATTACAAATGTCTAAATCTAACTGATCAACAAGAAAAAGTTACTATAACACAAATATAATTTTTAAAATTCATCATTTGTGCATTTTAACCTTAGATCTGTTACTTGAAAATTAACAACTTGTTTACTTTACTAGGTTACAACATTTTTAATTAGTTGTATACTTATTTTGTATAAGTTATATGTATATAATTAAAAACACAATCAAATGCTTTTTTCATAAAACTTTTATGCCAAGGCTAAACTAACAAAAACCTTTTTATAACGATCATTTGAACCAAACTTTCCAAAAAGCCGAACTACAGAAAATGATATAGTTAATATATTAAACTTTATAAAAACC
>CAJVQA010007169.1:0-14096 GCA_910591915.1 Cetraspora pellucida | reverse complement strand
TAAAACATGTACCCGCTATAAGTATTAATAAAAAGCTCGGACCAAAGAGGTCACCTTAATACCGAAAAAAAAAAAAATAAAGGTAGCCAATCAGATCACAGTTTTATCTTATATTGTTTATCTCATAATGTTTATTTCATAGTGTTTATCTACCTGTCATAAATTATATAATAGATACATTTTAAAACAAATGTTATCTAATGTTTTATTATTGATCATAAATAAACATTGTCATTCAACTATAAGATTATAGAAAATTGATGTTTATGAATAAGTTAATGCAATGTTTATATGACAAAATAACAATGTTACTCAAATTATTTGAGATTTCCAAATTATGCAATAAATAATCTCAAAAAGTTTTTTGTTGAATATATTTAACTAGACTAGTAATAGTATCATGCATATAGTTATATTATTAATACTACAAAAATCATAGCAGATTTTAATGTTTATGTGTCAATTAAACACTATGTAGTAATATAAACTGAATTTGCTAAGTGTGTTAAAGTGTGTATATATGTTATTTGTTAAATGTTAATTTGATTTTAAATATCATCTAAATGAAGTTATTATTTGGGTTAGGTTAACCTGTACAGGTCAGCAATAGAATTAGAACAGAATACTAAAAACAATTTTTTGAAGTCACTTGAAATATTATTGGTTGAAAATCATATAAACAATATAACTAACCAAGAAAAAATACTGATGACAACTAATTATGTACTAAAATGTAATATTTTTGAACTTTTCAATCAAGATGCTAGTACTGAATAAAGCCTAATTTTTGATGTGTCATGGCAATGCTATTCCTATAAAATAACTTTCTCATAATTAGTTAATCATATAAAATTAAATATGATTTATAATTGGTTAAACATTTGAACATATAATAATTAATCAATAAAATTTAAAAATTGCATTTATTATTAGTAAAGCTTTCACTAATTTTTTTCTTTATTCAAATATTTTTTGGCTTTAAAATTTCTTATATTATTAATATAAAGAAATGTTACTATTCTGAAATATCATAATTCTTGTCTTTAAAAAGCTTATTTAACTATTTTTAATAACTTTTTAGTATAATATTAATAATATGTATATAGATCTTTATTTCTTTAATCTTATAAATTTTATTTTTAAACAACATATTACAACTATTAGCATCACTTATTTGTATTTTTATATATTAAAAATTTAATTAATTAAGCTTTATTTTTCAATATTTTCTTTGAATAATAAAAAAGTACAGCAGTAAAGAAGCACAGAACCACATGATTTTACAATAAATAATGTGTTTATTACCTCATTACTATTTTTTTAAATAGAAAAACTGTTTTTAAGTAAAGTATACCTAGGCAAGATATATTCTAAAGATATATAAGATTTTTAAAGCTTTGTTTGTAAAGAGTCTTTTGTAATATTATAAATAGAAATTATATTTAAAAAAAATTTTACTATATTAAAGAGTAAAAGTATTCTAAACTGTATAAATTTATTGAATAAAATTAGCTAATCATAAGAAAGTTAGCCTATATATGCCATTTAGTGTTTAAAATTTGGTTGCAGACTGCAAATTATTTTATAAGTTTCTATAACTATATTTACAATTGAATTTTAAATATTGCATTAGCCAACCTAGTAGTTATGTCATAGTAATTTGACAAAATAATTAGTTGACACATTTCACTTTGCATCATGTGTTCATTTTAAAAAATAAATAAAATACAATTGTAATGAGAATAAACCAACTTACAAAATTTTTTATTTAGGTAATAAAAATAAATAAAAGTTTTTCTTTATTAGAATTAAAATAATTTTATATATTGTCTTTATTGGTATAGCAATGATTTCTAGAAAAAAATAAGAAGGAAATTGTACAGTCAGAATTACATTTAAGAGAAAAAAGGTAAGCAATTTATCTTTTTAAATGCCTGGCCAGCTTTACTACTTTTTTTAGAAGCATGTTGTCTTAGCTATTATAAGTTTCCAGTACTAAAGAAGGTATTGGTTTTCCCTTATAATATCATAAATTTACTTTATATTCAGGAAACATAAGCACTGAAAATTGTTACACCAGTTAATATGACTATTGCTAGGTGTGAAGTAACTTATAAAATTGCTTTTTAAAAAGTATGCTTCTAACTATTTGAATTGCTTATTGAGTTTATCTCACCATATTTTTATTTTTTTTAAATATTAGTATTCAAACAAGTGTCTCAAAAGAAAAGGCAAATATTTCATAGATTTTAATTCACATAAAAGCTGTTATTAATATATCTAACTTTTAGTCTTATTCATGTAAACTTATAGTGATCATTTAATCAAGATATCATATTAGTTAATAAGTAAATATAATGATTATTTAATAATTAAAAATTTAAATTAGACTATTCATTTTTTAGTTTATTCATACTAATCTAATCTAATAGATAGATATCAATTGATGATTTATTTATAGAATATGTTTTTTATACATCTTTGTAATTGTGTATCTTTCAGTTGAGATATATAAAAAAAAGCAGATATATAAATGCATTTTTTTTTTGTGAGTTTGTTTCACTGGTATACAGATTGTATTGGCAGTTTTAGCTATTTTGTATTATAGTTTTACTAATATTTTATTTCATATAGGTTCTTATATTGCTGAAATGATTTTTCAAGAACACCACACTGACTTCTTTGAATCAAAGGTTCAATAATCTGAGATCAGAAAAAAGAAAATACATGCTGCAAGAACATGTCACTGATTTCAATCTTTGATCTAATAGTTATAAGAAAAACATTAGCGATACATTTGAAAGAACATCATGCTGTCTTTAAATTTTCAATTTAATAACCTTGAATTAGTAAAAAAATTATTAGCAGATACATATTAACAAATTTTATGCTAACTTATTTTGATTTTTTCAATTTAATTAATAGTGTTAACTCAAAAATGTTATTGGAAATGATGATTCAGAAACTGAAACTGATGTTTTCAAATAACAACTCAGGCATTATTTTGCAGTATATTCAAAAAATAATAACAAAAAAGCATTAAAAAAAATTTTGAAATCAAATTTCAGAAAATTTTAAAGTTGTAATATTATGTGACTTCATCTTTAAATGATAGTGATAATGCTAGGACTGTTACTTAGATTTTGTTTTCATCTATATATATACTAAACTTTATAACTAAATTTAAAGTTCAGTTTAAACATTAATTATTGTTAAGTGTTTAGTTTATTTAGGATGGGATTAAAAACTTTTTTGAAATAATAATTTAGTAATATGAACATTTAGAACAAGGTAACAATATAATTTATTAAAAGTTTATTAAGTCATTAAAATTACTATGTAAGTAGATAACTTAAAAATGTTATATAAAATATTCTTAGCAAAAATAAAAAAAAATATATGCAATTGAAAGATCAAATATTTTTTAGAAAAAAACTATAGTAATCATAAAAAACTATTTTATATTTTGTATAATACTATTTTCAAAATTATGCAAATAATAGGATAAATTATAATATAAAATTGTAATTTTTATCTATTAACTATTGATTAAATAAGTTTAAAATAAGAAATAGAAATTATAAATATTTTTTTTAAAAAACTGAGAGATTAAATTATTATTCTAGAAGGAAGCTATTCCACAAGCTATTGTTATGAATAGCCAAATAGGTCATCTCTAATTAGAACTGTAACTAAGAATTTTTCTAAAACTGATGTTACATTTAATAAATTATAGTTTTCATCAAAGTTAAACATTGTTGTTGAATATTTAGTTTTTGTGCAAATATCTACAAGTAGGCTATAGAACATAGGATTTCTGGATCTTTTATGCCTAAAATTTTAAAAAAGAGTGAATCAAATTTATCAATATTAGTTTTGTGTTGCTGAACCTTTAACTTTGAGATTAGAACTAGCTTTGGAGAATTAGGACTAAGTGTTATATTAATGATTACTGTGCTATTGTCCAAACTTAGCAGTTCTTTTATTCAAATAATATGGAAAAGCATAGACTATAGAAATTGTGGCCAAAGACAACAAATAACAAGACAAGTTTTTAAATTATTATTATTTTTTTTTAAAAATTAATAAAAAATTTTTGTTTTACAAGATTTTTGTATGTAATTATTAGATTATTTTTTATTTTTTATTTTTTAGTTTTTGATTTCAGAGTAAAGTGAAATTATTGTCTTTATAAAAAAAAACCAGTCATCTGATTTTTTATAAATTTATTCTTTCAAATTATTATTATTAGTTTGATTATTTCCCAATATCTAAATCAGTTGTCAGTTAAAAAAATCTTATAAAAAAAAAGAATATAATTCTAATTTACCATATTTAAGTGAGCATCATCCAGATAAAAATCTCAATACAAATTAACAAAATATTAATAAACAAACTTTATGAAATTTAAAATCTTATAATCGAATAGAACAGTGAAAGCAAATACTTTAATATCTGATTCAGCTAACAATAAGAGAATACTTACTATTTAATTTTAATCTTAATAAATAATTTTTGAATTAACTAACAATAGTATTTACTTATATAATGATGTATATCATGCACATAAGTATATTCAGATTTTTATAATTCTGGTCACTTTAACAGTAAGCTACTATAATGCATGTCATAATTACATATAAAATTTGAAAAAAATGCTAATTTGCATACTACTATATATAACTATATTTATAATGATTAATATTTTAATAAATTAAATAATTAAATATTTATTAGGTTAACAGAAACCATTGTAAGTCTAAAGTTCAATTTATTATAATAATAAGTTAATTATAAAAAAATATAAAATACTATAAAAAAAATTGCTGATTAGCTAATAAAAAAAAATATTATATAGTAAATAGATAAACATGTAAACTAAAACAACTAATCACAATAAAGTTACATTGTGAACAAATAGACATTTCTAAAATTAAAAATTTAGTATAAACTGTAACAACCAATTACAGCATAGTTATGTATCAAACAGATAAATATTTTTTAATCAAATGTCTAGTAGGTTTATGCAAAACAGCCAATCATGATTTAATTATATGCTAAACAAACAAACATTTTTCTAGTAAGATTAGACAAAGCAGCCAATTACAATTTAATTATATGCTGAACAGACAAACATTTTTTAATTAAATGTCTAATAGAATCTAGATAAAACAACCAATTATAATCTAATTATATGCTAAACAAACAAATTTTTTTAAAAGTTTACTTATATATATAAGTTTTTGCTATGCTTCAAACAATTAATAAAACTAATAAATAATTAATTAAATGTTTCTACAAATAATGTATATTTATAAATAAATAGTTAAATAATTAAATAGTTAAATAGGTTGTCAACTCCCAAGTGGCAGGTCTAGAGTTCAAATCTCATAGATGATGAATTTTGAAAAATAAGGTCTGTGTTATGATAACTGTCTCTGTCAATCAGTTGGATTTGTGTATCTGTAACTTTGTTGCACCATCTCAAATGAGAGCTCGGGGCATCTATGCAAAGTGTAACATTACACCCACATAGAGGAATGTTAATAACTGGTATTGCATAAGACTTTAGTGCAAACCCATAATAAGACCACTGGGCATAGAAAGCAAAGGAACTGAAGAGTCAGAAACCCACTTGGAAATTCTGAGTAAAGAGGTAGCATGGACTTTCAACAGTACTACTGAACCATCGGAAGCCTCCAAAAAAGAATTACTAGAACCTCAGATGGATCAGATGACAACATATATAAAGGAGCACATACTAACCAAACTACTAGGTTTGCTGAATAGGCTATCTGGATTGGTAGTTTGTAAAGTCTTATGGGTCTTGTAGGTCTAGAAGTAGGGGTGTGGAAGTTAGGAAAGGAAGGTATCAGGGTCTTTGTGAACTTTACAAAAGTATAGCAGTTTAATGGTTAGCCCTGACTGCAAGTGATGGTCTAGACCAGAGCAGTACTAGGTCAGCAGTAAGTATGGGATACAAAAGGCTTCAGTAGGCTTAGTATAAAGTTAAATATGACTTAGTGATCATGGTATATTTGTAGCAATGGCTGCAGTTAATAGGATAGAGGTGGATACAGGAACTAGAGTGTTTAAATAGAGAACCCACAGGTGAGTTTTAGGTATAGCAACTAGTGTAAAACCTTCGGGCAGACTACTTAAAATAGACAATAACTAAAGTTGTATGAGTAGCTAGTTGTACACTCTTTCTATAATTGCCTCTGTAGCTATTGTACACAATAGTTATATGCTGACTGATTATCAATAAACTTCTGGGTCACAATTACTCACCTTAATATTAAAAAAAAAAAATTAAATAGTTAAATAGTTAAATATTTTTATAAAGTAATATCTTTGTTTTTTTTTTTTTTAATATTAAAAGTAAATACTTGTGACTCAGACTTTTATTAATAATATGTTTCAGCTTTGTGATTGTATTACAACAGTCACAAGAGGCAATTATAAAAAGAGTATACATCTAGCTACTTATATAACTTTAGTTATTATCTAGTTTAAGTAGTTTGCCCAAAAGTTCTACACTAGTTATTATATCTAGAATCTGCTTGTAAGTTCTCTATTTAAATACTTTAGTTCTTGTATTTACTTACCTATCTATTTTATCTACTGTTACAGTTTTTATTAATGCAAATATATATGATCATTAGGTCTTTAAAACAATTCACTTATATAAAAAATCTTTGATCTTGTACTAAACCTATTAAAGCCTTCTGTTACTTAATTTTTAGCTATTATTATAGCTAAAACTAATACTTACAGTTAGAATAACCTTTAAATTACTATATTTTTGTAAAATTTAAACAACCTCAATACTTTTCTTTACAAGCTTATTAATATTTGGTATACTCTTGCAAGTTCTTTTATATTACTAATTTAGTTAGCTCTTTATAATATAATTTCATATCTAGTTTAACTAATAGTTAGGTTGATGAATCTCTTTATTTAGAGTCTTGTTTATACAAATTATCTGCTTCAAGTTTCTGTCTTCAAATCAAGTAATATCATTAAAAATTATACTATCTTTCTATTTAAAATTTCTAAACAGAAATTTTTAAAAAGTATATACTTTTTAGATTTATTCATATAATATTGTATACTTTTAAAGTTAGTTTTGATACAATTAGAATTACAACCTCAAATATTTTAAATAAGTTGCTAAAATAGAAATATTTTTTAAATTTTTACTATTAATAGAATTTGAACTCTGGTCTACTGCTTAAAACAACTCAACTACTATACTAGGATCACTATTTTCTAGTATCTTTGTAAATAAGTTTTTATAAACAAGTAAGTAAATATATATTTTAAATATATATATATTTTTTTTATATTAAAGTCCCTATCTTCAGGATATGATATTTTTATTCAAATATATAGAACACAGCATGCTACTAGAAGCTACCTTATATTAGAAGTTATAACTAGCCATACTTATATATTACTATATAAGTTCTATACTAGATGCTATACTTGCAAGCCAACTAGAAGTCTTGCCTATTTAAACCTTCTATATATGCAATTCTCTTTGTATTATAAGAACATTTTTAAGGCTATACCCATCCAAGTTTCTAATACTAATTAGTACTCTTAGAACTATTTTATCCTTAATAGAAAACTTACTAGAACCTTTATGTCTTATATATACTAATATAGTTTTATACAACATGCTATAGTTATCTAACATTTGCAATTATAGAAGTTATCTGTTTAACTGCTATATTATATTATTTCTACTTTTGTAAAGTTTACTAAAATCCTAGTATCTATCTTCTTGTCATTCTTTTTTATCATCTTCTACTAGTCACAACTCGAAACTATTAGTTTCATTCCAGACTACCAATTCAAATAGCTCAATAAATATACTTAAATATTTTTTTCTTCTGGCAAGTTTGGTGGCCTGGTTGATACATATGCTTCTTTTACATATTTTGTCATTCAGTTTTAACCTTCAGTTCTTATAAAGATGTTTTATGAACTTCAACTAATCTGATGATACTGTTAAAAGTTCATGTTACCTTTTTACTCAAAAATTTCCAAGTGGATTTTTGTCATTTTAGTTCTTTAGTCTTCTATATTTGGTGGTCTTATTATGGGTTTATACTGAAGTCTTATACAACATTAGTTATATATTTCTCTATATATGTGAATATTATACTTTATATAAATGCTTGAGCTTCCAATATTAGTAGAACCTAACTTGATATATCTAGGTTATAGCTGCATAAAGCCAACTGATCAACAGATAACAGTTATCATAATGCAAATATAATTTTCAAATTTCATTATAGGTAGGATTTGAATCTTAAACTTGCCACTTAGAGAATAACAACCCAACCACTGCACTAGAATTGCTATTTTTATTTTTAAATATATTTAAATATCTTAACAATTATATTATATAATAATTATAACAAATTATAATATAATGTTACAAATTAAATAACAAATTTTTATTTTAATTATTATTATTTTTTTTTTGTTTTTGCTAAGGCCTTTAGTTATTGGCAGCTACTGCCTTTATTATAAATTTAATTATGGTTACATAACTTGTGCAAGGTTACCTCTATACTATACTAGCAGATAGTATACAAGTTCCTATACATCTAATTAGATGCCATTTAACCTAACTCTAACCTTCCTGTCTGTACATCTGTCAAGTTGTTACACATTTCAGAGTATATTATCTAATTGTAGAGCTTCAGAAAGCTTTTTTGCTAATTAACTATCTATATTTTAATCTTTGCTAACAGAACTTATCTTTGTAAAGTTCATCCAGACCTAGTACTGACTTTATAGCAATTCCTAGTACTTGTAGTATACTTCTGTTTCTGATTTCAGACTTTCAATTCAGATAGCTTAGTAGGACTATGACCTGTTTCTAGTACTTTAGGGTCTGCCTCTCAAGGTTTTTTTTCTCTGATTTGAGACTTTCAGCAGTCTGGTTAGTGGTACCTCTTATCTGAAGTTCTTGTTTGCCTGATTTCTTCTACATTAGTATTTGTTTCCTAAATCTAGTCTTTATAGTAGTACTGTCAAAAATCTGTGCTATCTTTCTACTTGGGTCTTCCCAAGTAGACTCCAGCTTCCCAGTTTATGGGTTTACATGACTACAAGAACTTATCTTGTATTTGCACTACCTAATATCAGTTTGCATTTTCCTGTATAACTTCAACATTGCACAGATGCCTTATAACCTGCCAATCATGCTAGTATGACCATGTTACAGATATCTTATTCCAACTGATCAACAGAATACCATTGTCATAATACTATCTATATATTACATAGGTAATTATCTAAATTTTTACTGTTAGTAGAATTTGAACTTATTATCTACTATTTAAAGGATTGACAACTTATCTATTTTACTAAGTTGCCATACACCTTTTTTAATTATTTTAATTTTTAGTAATTTAAAACAAAAATATTTTTGTTTAAAAGTACTATTTTGTTTTTATAAAATAAAAAATTTATTACTAATAACTAAAATAATTAAAATATATAATAACTATTAAAATTTTATATATATAATAATTTATTTAAATTATTTTTACAATTAAAAATTAAATTTTAATAATTTTTTATTTATAGAAAATATATATTTATTAAATAAAAAAATTATATATTTAAGAATAGTAATTCTAATATAGTAGTTGAATTGTTATTCTTCAAGTGGCAAATCTAAAGTTTTAATTCTACTTATGACAAAATTTGAAAATTATATTTGTATTATAATAACTGTCTTCTGTCAATTAGTTGACCTCATGTAACTGTAACTTAGATACATCAAGTTAGATTCTACTGACATTAGAAACTTAAAGCATCTATATGAAATATAATATTATTTATATATAGAAAAGTATATAACTAGTGTTGTATAAAACTTCAATGCAAACTCATAATAAAACTATTAAGCATAAAAAACTAAAGAACTGAGGTGACAGAAACTCACTTGAAAATTTCTAAAAGTAAAGAAGTACTATAAACTTTCAATAGTACTATTAAATTAGTTGAAATACACAAAACATCTTTATAAAAACTGAAGATTAAAACTGAATGACAAAGCATATAAGAAAAGTATATGCACCAATCAGGTTACTGAACTTATTAGTAAAAAAAATATATATAGTATATTATACCAGGTTATCTGAATTGGTAGTCTGGAATGAGACTGATAGTTCTGAGTTGCGGCTAATAGGAGATAATGAAAAAAATGCCAGGAAGATAGGTACTAGAGTTTTAGTAAACTTTACAAGAATAAAAATAGTATAATATAATAGTTAAACAGATAACTCTTATGACTGCAAGTGTTAGGTAATTATAGCATATTGCATAAAACTAGGTCAGTATGTGTAGGATATAAAGGCTCTAGTAAGTTTTCTGTTAATAATAAAGTAATTCTAAAGATACTGACTAGCATCAGGAACTTGGATGGATGTAGCCTTAAAGATGTTCTTATAATACAAAGAGGATTGCATATGCAAAAGGTTTAAATAGGCAAGACTTCTAGTTGGCTTGCAGGTATAGTATCTAGTATAGAACTTATATAGTAATGTATAAATAGACTATTTAAATTAGGCACTAAAAGTATATATGTGGCTAGTTGTAATCTTTAATGTAAGGTAGTTCCTAGTGGCATGCTATGTTCTATATATTTGAATAAAAATATTACATTTTGAAGATAAGAACTTTAACATTCAAAAAAAAAAATTATATATTTTAAACTAATAATTATTAAGAAATTAAATTAGAAAATTAAATTATAAAATTTTGTTTTTGTTAAAATTTTTTGAAAATAACTTTTTTAATATTTTAACTTTTATTAATATTTTTTAATAATATAATTCTATATAAAACTACTACAAAAAGAATATATAATTAGTTATTATATAACTTTATATATTACTTATTTAAGGAGTTTGCCTAAAGATTCTTTATCAATTATTATATTTAATATCTTTGTTTAAAAGTTCTATTTTAAACTTTTTAAATCTGCAACTTGTATTAACTTTACTAAGTTATGCCTAAATTTTTATCTTAAACTTAAGATGATTTTATTTTTGAAATATCTTTTATAAAGTTTTTTGTATATTATTTTATAACTAATCTAATATTACTATAACTAAATTAATACTTGCAGTTAGAATTAGTTATTAAACTATTATATTTTTACAAAGTTTATACAAACTTTAGTACTAGAATATAGGTCTTATAGTTTAGTGGTTAAGCTCTCATACCCTTCACAGTTAAGATCAACAGTTCAAGTTTGACTAAAGACAAAATTAAAAGATTTTAGCTTTTGTAACCTAATAAGAAGCCTGTAATTGAATGTGAAGCCCTGTGGTTAAGTCCAAATATAGTACAATGATGGAAATAGGAATTCCTAAAAGGAGACCCAATTGTAGAGTGTAGGCACTATATATAATAAGTAGTTGTTACAGAAGGTTACAGTTATAGAAAGATTGTATATATAAGTCCTTTAGACTAGGGCAGTATCAACATCCTTATATCTCCTAATATAGGTAGTACCAACATTCCTGCATCTAACTTGTAGAGTACTTGCTTGGAAGGATAATCAATAAATTGTGCAAATAAGTCTTAATTAGGATTCAAAAAGAGAATTTGATTAGGAGAGTATTCTAAAAGTAACCAAGACTAGAATAGTGAGAGAAGCAGTGAATACAAGAACAGGCTATGATAAAAAATTGGTCTAACCAAAAATTGGAAGCACCTTTGACATAGCTGAATAATCTAATTATAGAAGAGAAAATCTTAAAGGTTGGCATATAACTTTCTTGTACAATATAAAAATATCAAATCAGATTCCTAGTTATACTTATATGAAAGTCTATGACAAACAAGACTAGGAACAACCAACCAATATAAGATAAGATCTGCAAGGTAGTATGGCATTACTAAAGTTAGTGTAACTCTCTGGAGCATAACCAGAATTGTCTTGCAAGTATTATCAAATAAGCTGAAAGCTTGCAATATATAGTAGTATGATATCATTAAGGTTAGAGGAACTTCTTAGATATAATCAGAATTGTCTTGTTTGTAAGTGCAACAAGTTTTAGTTTCTATTATAGAAAAGAGCACTATGTTGAAGGTTAAATATAGCATCAAGTTACTGTATAACATTAAGATCTGAGGCATCTGCATGAATAGTAGCAACAGATCTGACTTGAGATATAGATTGATCAAAAGACCAATAATAATAGCAGATCTGGCTTAAGATATAAGTTTATTGCAAATTCTAGACTATTGTTAAAACACCTTAGAGGAATTAATAACAGGCATATCAAAGATAAAAAGACCATAAAGATCAAACATATCTGAATAGAACCAATTTGAAAGTAGTACAATGACAAAAAAGTGAAAAATGTGAAGAACAAGATAATACTAGATATAGCTAGATTAAGAGGCAGAAGAAACAAGACCAGATAAAACATGTAAGTAGAATATATATGCATGATTTACAAAAGACAGTACCCCTAGTATTTGGAATACCATATTAAGTTCAATAGGTATTCTTGTCTGTGTAGCAGTTTAATGATATATCCTGACCACAAGTAGTTGTTAAGATAATTGTGTGCAAATATGTAGCAGACATGTACTTAGGTGCTATAAGAGTAATTAAGTGAAGTTAGTAGTATAAAATTAAATAATATATAATACTAGTAATAATTAATTCTAAAAATATAATTATAAATTTGTACTATATCAAAATTAAAGCTAACCAAAGTTAAAAAAAAAAAAAAAAAACATTAATACTACTTT
The DNA here is from genome assembly GCA_910591915.1 of Cetraspora pellucida. NCBI lineage: Eukaryota > Fungi > Glomeromycota > Glomeromycetes > Diversisporales > Gigasporaceae > Cetraspora > Cetraspora pellucida. The sequence continues at coordinate 1,298 of CAJVQA010007169.1, read as the reverse complement.
ACAGAATGTCTAAAATATTTTAGTATATCTTTACTTTTGTTATTAGATTTCTAATCCAAATAGCTTAATAAAACTATAACCTATCTTTTAGTATATTAGATTAGTCTAATATATTTTTTTTAATACAAGTTTGATAGTTTAATTGATAATATCTCTTACTTAAGATCTTTATTTATTTAAGTTTTTTATATTAATATTTATTTTTTAAGTCTAGTTTTTATAATAGTACTGTTAAATATTTGTATTACTTTTGCTTAGATTTTTCTAAATAGGTTTTTGGTTTCAAATTTTTATAAATTTATACAATTATAAGAACTTATTTTAGATTTGTACTGTTTAATACTAATTTGCATTTCTTTGTATAATTAATTATACAAATATCTTATAACTTGTTAGTTATACTAATATAATCATAATTACAGATATTTTAACTTAATTGTTAAAAATAGTTGTCATAACATAAATGAAAATCTAAATTTTATTATTAGTAGATTTTAAATTTATAATTTGTTACTTAGAAGTTGACAACTTATTTACTTTACTAAGTTACTACACTTTTTAAATTATTAATTAAAATTATATAAAGCTTATATAGTAGATAAAAAAACCTTTTATAAAATAATAAAATATTATTAAAATTAAATTAATAGTTATTAAAATTAAATTAATAATTATTAAAATATTTATACAAAAATATAAACTTATTAAAATTATCAAAATTTTAAAAATTAAGTTAATTAAATTGTTTTTTTTTTTGCTTTCACTAAGGCCATTAGTTATTGACAGCTATTGCCTTTATTGTGAATCTAATTATAATTACATAACTTTACAAGGTTACTCCTATACTACACTAGCAAATAGCATACTAAGCTCCTGTACACCTAATTAGATGCCATTTAACCTAACTTTGACCTTCCTGTCTGTATGTCTGTCAAGTTGTTACACATTTCAGAGTATGTCACCTGACTATAGAGCTCCAGAGGGCTCTTCTGCTAACTAACTACCTATATTTAATCTTTGCTAACAGGGCTCACCTTTGTAAAGTTCACCCAAACCTCAGTACTAACTTCATAGCATATCTCTAGTACTTATAGTATATCCTGCTTTCAAACCAGACTCTCAATCCAGATAGCCCAGTAGGACTATGACCTGTCTCTAGTACTCTAGGGTTTGTTCTCCAAGGTCCTTTTTCTCTGGTTCAAGACTTTTGGTGACCTGGTTGGTAGTACCTCTCATCTGAGATTCTTGCCTATCAATTTCTTTCACTTTGGTATCTGTTTTCTAGGTCTAGCCTTTAT
>CAJVQA010007168.1:0-14097 GCA_910591915.1 Cetraspora pellucida | reverse complement strand
GTTAACTTAGTAAAATAAATAGTTATAAACGTTTTTGTACGGACGATTTTTAGTTAAGATTTGTGTAAAGGATTTGCTAATCTGGAATTTTATTAATAATACCTTTAGCTAATTGATGCATTATAACTACAGAAAGCAACTATAAAAAGAGTATACAACTAAACACTCATATAACTTTAGTTATTGTTTAATTTAAATAATCTATCCAAAAGTTGCTATATCTAAAATCTGCTTATAAGTTTTTTATTTACACATACTAGTTTCTATATCTATCTGCTTACTTATACTTATTAATAATTCTAATTAATACTAGTAAAAATTAACTATAGTCACTAAGTTTTTAAAAGAGTTTATTTATATAGAAAACTTTTAATCTTGTACTAAACTTTTTAAAAAGTTCTGTATCTTATTTTTATAGCTAATCTGATAATGCTATAACTGAAACTAATATTTGTAATTAGGACATATTATTAAATAATTATATTATTTTAAAGTTTTTTTTTTTGGTATTAAGATAACCTTTTGGGTTTTTTGACTTTATTTATTAATAATAAATATAGTTTAGTAAACTACTATAGGAAGAGCATACAATTGACTACACATGTAACTTTTCTATATTATCTATTTAAGAAGTCTGTCTAAAAGTTCTTTACCAATTGCTATATCTAACATCTCTGCTTAGATATTCTACTTTAAACTCTCTAAACCTGCAAACATGTTAACTTTACTAGATTATACCTAATGCCTAGAACATCATTTTAATCTTAGGACTATTTTATTCTTGAGGTAAACCCCTTAAAGCCTTTTGTACTCATTTTTATAGCTAACCTAAGTATCACTATAGCAGAACCAATACTTATAGTTAGGGCTTAACCATTAAACTGCTATGCTCTTATAAAGTTCACTTAGATTCCAGCATTTACTTTATAGCATAAACTCAGTATTTTAGTTATCTTTTTGCCTTTTTATCTGTCTTTTTACTAAACTCCTAATTCAGATAACCTATATATAACTACAACTAGTCTATTGATATATCAGATTGGTCTAATATTTTTTTTCTTTAGTTTGTTTTGATAGTCTTATTAGTAATATCTCTAAGACTTTCAACCTAGAGGTTCTTGCCTATCTGGCTACTATAACTAGGTACTATAACTTTGGTATTTGTTTTCTTAGACTAGCCTTTATAGTAGAGTCATCAAAAATCCAGCTATCTCTCTATTTAAGTCTTCTCAAATAGACTTCTCATTATTCAATTTCAATAGATTTACATAGCTACAAGAACTTATCTAATGTTTGATTATCTAATTGTTGATTTGCATTTCTTCATATAATTACAGACTCTGTCCAAAGAACAATATCATATGACTATTACATGAATGCCCTATAACCTGCCAGTTATGCTGGTATAACTATCATTACAGATATTCTAATTTAATTATTAGTAACAGTTGCCATAATACAAATATTATATAAGTAATTATTCAAATTTTTGTTGTTAATAAGATTTAAACATCCAATCTACTACTTGGAAGGTTGACAATCTGATCACTTCACTAGGTCACTACACTCTTTTATTTTAGAGTTTATCCCAACTTTGATACTTATTTTATAATATATTTTTAGTACTTTGGTATTCAATTCAAGTTTCATCAAGCTTTTAGTTTAAATAGCTTAGAAAAATAGATATAATTATATTTCTAATTATATGTTTTCTAATATATAATTTTTTTTTTAGTTTTCTTTTTAGAATTTTAGCAGTCTGGTTAATTACAACAGTTTTTTCTTAAAGACCAACATGTCATCTGGCTTTACAAGTTTTAGTTTTGTTTTTATAAGTCTAGTTTTTATAATAGCACTATCAAAAATTCTAATATCTTTCTAGTTAAATCTTTTAAATAGATTTCTGTCTTTTTAGTTTTTATAATTTATATAGCTATAAGAACTTATTATAAGTTTACATTACTTAGTACTAGTTTGTATTCTTTTATACAAAGTATAACTATTATATAAATACTATATGACCTTTTAGTTATACTAATATAATATAAATAACAAGTATCTAATCTTAACTAATAACAAAAGACAGTTAATCATAATATAAAAAAAATTTTAAAATTTTATTAACTCTAAAATTTAAACTCTAGATTTGTTACTTGAAGTTAACAACATAACCAGTTTACTATGTTGCTATGCCTTTTTGAGCAAATTTTACTTAATAATTAAGTTTTAATATAAAGTAATTATAAGCAATTACTATTTTAGTACAAATATAACATTATACAATATTATATAATTTTAATTATCTTAAAAAAAGTGTAGCAACTTAGTAAAATAGCTAAGTTGTCAATCTTTAAATAATAAGTTGTAAGTTTAAAACCTATTAACAGCAAAAATTTAAATAATTATTAATATAATATATACAGTATTATAGTAATGGCATTTTGTTAATTAGTTAAAATAAGATATTTGTAACTATAGTTATATTAGTATGATTAACAGATTATGAAACATTTATTTAACCTTAGTTATACTTAGTACTGAGCAATGCAAATCTAAAATAAGTTCTTGTAGCTATATAAATTTGTAGAATTAGAAAAAACCAAAATTTACTTAGAAAGACCCAAATAGAAAGTAATATAAATCTTTAACAGTACTACTATAAAAGTTAGATTAAAAAAATAAATACTAATATGAAAGAATTAAATAAACAAAAACTTCTAGATAAGGAATACTAGCAATCAAACTGCTGAATCAAATTAGAAAAAAAGGATATTAGACTAAACTTGATATACTAAAAACAGATTATAGTTTTTTTAAACTATTTGAATTGAGAATCTAAAAATAAAGTAGAACTATACTAAAGTACTAAAAATATGCTATGAAATAGATACTAAAGTATAGATAAACTTTGCAAAAACATAGTCTTATTAAAGTTTATAGAGCCAATAGATAAATTAATAAAAAAGATTTTTATATTTTATTATTAGATAACAGACATTGCTATAGCTAAAATAATAATATAAAAAAAAATGATGTTAAACTTGAATGATCTTTAATGAAAAGCAGCAACAAAGTTGTTTAGTCATAAAGTAAAATAATTAAAAATATACAAATACAAATTAAATAAGTCAGAGAGTTTAAATAAAGCATTTATAATTAACTCTTTCTGATGCTCATCTGGACCAAGTTGGCACTGAAAGTAGATTGAAGACTTTGGCTTCAAAATGAATAATATTCTTATTTTTATATTAAGTAAACTGCTATTGACAAAGCTCAAGTATATAATATACCAAAAAGCAAACAAAACTTGAGTAGTTCTTGTCTTGGGTTAAGCTTTTTGTCTGGTAGACTTTTTTACATATTCAGCATCCAAACTGAAAGAATATTCTAAAAGAAAGTAGAGACAAAATCAGTTTTTTAATTAAGAATATTAGAAGCAAAAAAAAATAACAACTAGAAAACTCTTTTTAACTTAAACCTTTATAATAATAATATATCTTTTTTTTTGTTTTCTTTTTTTCAAAAAGTAAAAATTTGGCTTACTCTATCAAAAAATCAATATTGTGTATCACTTCTTTTTGTAGTTATATGCTTGTTTGAACATAGCAAATAAGAAACACAACAAATATATGAGTTAGCCAATTATGTAAAGCAAATCAGAAAAGGATTTAATTCAGAAAGACTAAAAATATATTGAGATATGCATATATTCCAAAGCTATGTGCATAATATTTTTTAAAAAAATAGATACAAATCTTGATATAGTACTTCATCTATTTGAAAATTTTTTCTATATAGAAAGTGTTCAGCTCGAACTTTGTTTTACAAATATATACAGTTTTTATTCTAATTAAGAATATCTAGTATTTAAAGAATAGTTATAGTTTATAAAAATATGAAAATATTGTAATAAGCAGCAATAAAATAGAGTTTTATTCTGTTAGCAGGTTTTTTTCTTTATTTTTCTTATAAATTAGTTTCATTTTCTTTTTGTTAGTTTTATTTTACTCATCATATAATTTTTTTTTTTTCTAACTTTAAAATTATTATTTTTTTTTTGCTTTCTTTTTCTTATGAGAAGATGTCTCCAAATTGGCAATTTTCTATTACAGAGCAGAAGTTAGATGAGTTATAATTTTTAGTCCTAACTGAATTAGTACAACAGATCACATTTAGATACTATTTGGATAATTAGATAATAGTAAATTTATAAGTTAAATAATATTCTGTACATATATATATAGCTACAAATGATTTAATAAAGTATTACTGTAACTGCTTAAGAGAAAAAAAAAATAAAAAAATAAAAAATAAAACACTTATAAGTGAAAGTCAGATATGGAAAATAGTAAATAAACTTAGAATAAATCTTAAATAGACAATAACTAATGTTGTATATATGATTAACTATATTCCTATAAACTATATATATATTTAAAATATTACTAATTAATAAAATTGCTAGTTAAGGGGTGTGGCAACCTAGTGAAGTGGTCAGGTTGTCAACCCCCCAAGTGGTAGGTTGGGTGTTTAAATCTCATCGATGGTGAAAATTTGGATAATCACCTATGTAATATTCATATTATAGCAACTGTTACTAATGGTTGGGTTAGAATACTTGTAATGGTGGTTGCACCAGCATGACTGGCAGGTCATGGTGCATCTGTGCAATGTTGGAGTTACACAGAGGAATGCAAACCAACATATCAGGCGGTACAAACACTAGATAAGTCCTTGTGGCCATGTAAATCTGTTGAAATTGAGTAACAAGAAGTCCATTTGGGAAAACCTGAGTAGAGAGGTAGCTGGATCTTCAATAGCCCTACTGTAAAGGCTAGCCTGGCAAAACGGATACCCAGGTCTAGGACCCAGTCCTAGTAGCCAGATGGGCAAGAACCTTTGGGTTGGGAGTCTCAGAAGTACCACCAACCAGGCCGCCAGAACGAACCGAAGGAAAAGGATATCGGGCCGACCTGATATACTGATGGACTGGTCATAGTCCTACACGGGCTATCTGGATTGGGAGTTTGGTAAAAGGATAGAGGAAAAGGCAGAGGTATACTAAAGTACCGAGGTTATGCTGTGAAGTAGATGCTGAGGTTTAAGTAAACTCTACAAGGGCATAGCAGTTTAATGGTTAGCCTAATTATAAGTGTTGGTTCTGCCATAGCAATACCTAGATCAGCTGTAAAAATAGGTACAGAAGGCTCTGGGAGGTTTACCTCGAGGATAAATTAGTCCTAAGGTTGAGGATGATGATCTGGTACATCTGAGATGACCAGTAATATTAACACAGGTTACAGATTCAGAGGGTTTAAAGTAGAACACCCAAGCAGGGATGTTAGGTACGGCAATTGATAAGGAACCTTTGGGCGTACTCCTTAAATAGGTAATATAGAAAAGTTACACGTGTAGCCAATTGTACACTCTCCTGTAGTGGTTCATTAAACCACAATACCAATAAGTGATTAATAAAAGTCAAAAGACCAAAGAGGTTACCTTAATATCAAAAAAAAAAAATAAAATTGCTAGTTATGGCCTCACCATTAATATTTAAAAAAAAAAAATTGATAGTTTGGTTAAGTGATTGACCACTTATTAATAATAATAAAAAATTATTTTAAAAAATATTGTATAGAATATTTTTTATTTAAAAGTTTTAAATTTAAATAAATTTATAATAATATTTTTAGATTGATATTTTTTTAATTAGCTTATTAAAATTTTTAAAAAGTTACTATAGTTGATAATATTTTTATTTGGAGATTTTTTGTCTTTTTAACTTTTTTATATTAGTATTTATTTTTTAAATTTAGTTTTTACAGTTATATTGTTAAAAGTTTATATTATTTCTCTATTTAAAACTTTTCAAATAAGCTTCTGTTTTTTTAATTTTACAAATTTATACAACTATTAGAATCTATTTTAAATTTATATCAGTTAGTACTAGTTTTTATTTTTATTTATAATTTTAATTATACAAATACTTTATAACTTGTTAGTTATACTAATGTAACTATAGTTACAGATATTTTATTTTAACTAATTAATAAAAAAATTACTATATAATATATATAATTGTTTAAATTTTTACTATCTATAAGTTTTAAATTTACAATTTGTCAAACCTGAATAGTTCTTAATATAAGATAGTATAAAATTGTTTTCCTTAGAATGAAATAGTTAGAGTTATACAAATACTAATTAGGTAAGCCAAAGAGTTTAATTAAAACATCTATAAGTAAAAATTAGATATAACAGATAGTATATAAACTTAGAACAAAACTCTTAAATAAACAATAACTAAAATTGTATATATTGTTATAGAATGATTTATTATTATTTTATTATTATTAGTTATTATTATTATTATTATATTATTATTATTATTAGTATTAGTTATTTCATTATTGTATTATTATTATTAGTAGAAGTTGCCAGAACATTCTGGTTAATTAGTAATCACTTAGTCACTTAGATGCTTAGTTGCTTAGTCACTTAGCCGCTTAGTCACTTAGTCGCTTAGTAATTAGTCACTTAGTAATCATTAGTCATTAGTTGCTAGAACCTTCTGGTTGCTTAATAATTGCTTAGTCACTTAGTCACTTAGTCACTTAGTTATTTAATCACTTAGTCACTTGGCCGCTTAGTTGCTTAGCTCACAGATATATAAACCCTGCTAAATTTCTCAAGTGTAATTAAGCAACAGACACCCCTCTTTCCCTTTAATATTATAAACACATCTTGGGATTCTTTAGGAACAGAAACCTAAGAATAGCTCTTCTTGTTATTACTTTAATAAATGGCTTTTGACTATAAACTGTATTGATACTCTCTTTCTAGAGTAATTTCTACAGACAAGGTTTATCACCTCTTAGTAAAATAAAGTAAAGTTATTAGTATTGCATTATCTTCCCTGAACTGCCTCAGAGAAGGATATAGTTTCTTGACAACGTCTAACAGAAGCTATATTTTCTTCTTAGACATCACATATACCTGTAAGAGATTCTTTGTGCTGTGTCATTATTATAGTGTGAAAATTAAGAAGGCTTTTATTTATAACATTTGGTGCCTTCTGGCAGAAAGGTTAAATTTTTAAAGAAAACAATTTACCCCGGATGAAACATTCCCGGATGTATTGGAAAAGTTATCCTGACAAGAGACCTGAACAAGTATTAGTTATTCTGGCAAGAGACTCGGATGAGTATTAGTTATTCTGGCAAGAGACTCAAATGAGTATTAGTTATTCAGCAAGAGACCAGGATGAGTATTAGTTATCCTGGCAAAGTCACAGACATAGAAACACATCTTTTTTTATAGTTCACACTGCTGCTGAACTCCATAACGAAAACATCCAAAGCCATCAACAAGCATATCTAACTGGATCTCATCTTGCAATAGACATACTCCAAGCATAGCATCCAGATTTAACTTGTCTTTAATGTTACTTCCCTCAACGTACTAGCCCTTGCTCAGATTTTGGACAATTTTGAACCTAGTATCAGACCAACTTTGCAGCTCAATATCATTCCTCCAAAACTCAGAACAACTTTATCATTCTTACTACTCTATACCCAAACTGAATCACAATTCGCCTCTGCATTAGAGATATTATTTTTAGTTGTTGATATCAACAAGACCTTAGTGATCCTAGAACAATTGCTTTAACTTTAGTTAGAAGATATACCAACTTCTTCTAACTCTCTACCATACCTTTTGAATATCAAAATGCTTTTGACCTTCATCTCAACACTCTTCTAAGTTTTAGTTTTGAAGAACTAAGAGAATTTAGTCAACATCTTGGAAATTTAGGAAGTTCTATTCTACCATCTACTACTGATATTACTTTTACTGATAATATCCCTTTCTTACATAACTCAGCAGACAGCTTAGCTCCATATAGTGAATTAGTTACACCTACTGAACTTTCTGAAAGTCACTATACTCCTAATTGAACTCCACAAATCTCTCTACTACTTACTGATAATATAGAAACAGAAGAATATATTACTGCTTCTATAGACCTTACAGAAAACTCTAGCTCAGACTACACTCCTACTAACTCACCTCAACAAACTTTTAAAAATAGTCCTCTTCCTTCATCTTTATCTTAACTTGCTATTCCCATACTTCAACCTATTGCTGTTCAATCTCAACCCATTCAACCTCAACCTATTGCTATCCAATTTTAACCTATTGTTATTCAACCTTAACCCCAACTTCTTCCTTCACTTCTACCTATTCTTAATAACCTTTCTGACCCACTTGACAATATGGCACAACAGGCTTTACAAGATGCTGCACAAGTTATGGCTAATCTTACCAATGCTCTAAATGGAAATGAAAAATCTCTTATGAAAGCTGACTTCTTTTATGATAATGGAACCCAAGACTCAGAACAATGGCTTGAAGATTTTTGAAGAGCTGCTATCGCTAACAAGTAGGATGCTGCTCGAAAATTGAAACTAACTCCTATATATTTAAAAGGAATTGCACTAGATTGGCAGCAAAGTCTTAACCCTGCTTCAAATGCTTTTGATGATAATGCTCACCAAGACAGAAGCTTTAAACATCTCTTCAGGCTTTGCTTCCATACATCTAAACAAAAAGCTATTTGGCAAAAACAGCTTTTCAATATCAAACAAGGCTCAGACACAGTAGATGCTTATGTCAATTGTTTTAGACAATTAAAAAGATGAATTGACCTTAGTGATGCTTTTTCTGTTAACTTTACCAAACAATTATTTATCCAAGGACTACATCTTGAATTTTCTATCAATATGCAAGGTAGTGAACCTGCTAACCTAAATGCTGCTATTACCACTGCAAAACAATAGAAAACTGAACATGTAATGGCTGCCAATACTATTACAGAAACAGACCAAGCTATTAAACAACTAACAGATCAGATTGCCAAACTCAGTATCAACTTAGCACAGCAACAGCAACCACTCAAACCTCAATCTGCTAACTATGTAGCTACACCTAACCCTAACAGACCTTAAGCTAAAGATTTACATCACTGCTACTACTATGGACATGCAGAACATTTTATTGCTGAATGTAGAACCAGATGAGCTGAACAATGATTTAACCAAAGAGATAATTATAGAAGAAATGATAGACACAACCAAAGGTCTCACTCTCAAAGTTGTGACAGATCTTACTATCGAAATTCTTCTAGAAAAAGAGGAAATTCTAGAGATAGAAGCAGATACTCAGACTCTTATAATAGTAATAGAAGAAGAACTAGTTTTTTCTCACTCTCATTTTACTATAGAGATGTCAACTATCTTGGCCATGAAGATTCTTCTTTTATTCCTCCTGTTACAATACTAAAGAAATGGGAACAATTCCTTGACAACCCTTCTATTCATATAGCTATGTCTGCATATCTGTATAAAGAAGCTAAAAATGCTAACCTAGTCCAATCTTCTACTCATACAACTCCTAAAAATGCAATATCTGACTTAGAAACAGACCCTACCAAGCTATTATTAATAGTAGTGCTGCTATTAGCATGATTGCTTATCAAACTGTCAAAGAATTAGGACTCAAAATTGAACAAGCTTCTACTAGCCTAATTGTTACAGCAACTGGTACTTCTACATGCCCTCTAGAAATTATTAAAGATCTCTTTATAGAAATTGAAGGAATAACTATCCCAATCACTATTGAAGTTGTTCCTACTAATTCCTATTCTCTTCTTCTTGGTAATGACTGGTCCAAGAAAGTTGATGCCAGTTACAACTGAAAGAATAGCTGTTATTCATTTAAATAGAATAACAAAAAAGTCTCTGTTCCAATGACCTATGAAAGTGACTATGCCTTACTTGCTCAACTAACAGTAACAGACCCAAAAGAGCTTGACCTCTATGAGCAAGAATTTCTTACCCTTCATGAAGCATATACTGCTCAACTTACCTCAGAAACAAATAATGAAGGATGGACCATCTACTAACCTCGACGATGAAACCAGACTACCTCATCTCATGTATGTGGCAACTGTAAATCCTCTGATCATCTTTTTGCTAATTGCTCTCAGAATACTTGCAACCGATGTTATCGTAAAGAACATATTGCTGTCCACTATTAATTACAAGCCTCTCAAAGAGAAACTTGCAAGAATTGCCAAAGTCCTAAACATCTTTATCAACAATGTCCAGAAAATATCTGTCATGAATGTAATTCAATAGAATGCATTGCTGTTGATTGTCCCTTAGCTCCTCTTAAACACCAGAATCAGACCTATCAATGTAAATGCAACTCCAATAAAATTAAAGCCCAAAGACAATACTATTATAGCAATCATCACACCCATCATTGCTGTTATTGTAAGAACCTCCAAAGACCAGAAACCCTACAAGAATTGAATAAAGTTCTTGTTTGTAAAGGTTGCTATACTGACTTCCATCAAAGTCTTGATTGTGATGACTCTAGAAGCCAGTACTATTACACTGAAGGTGATAGACATGAAACCTTGATTGAATGTAAATTATGTAAACATGTTGAATCTAGAAACAGGATGCATAATTTAGAAAGTATTACAGAAGAACTATAGTTTTATGAACTTGAATATTTATATGCTTACAAAGCCAGTACAGATGTCTTCTACAACTCTAACTATAATCTGTGAACCCGAATCAGATACTATACTGAGTCAACCAGAAGTGCTAAATCTTAGTATAAAATGAACCAGACTCATATCTTCTGTCTTGCTAAAGTCTATTTGCAAGAAACAGACCTTACTATTACTGAAGCATTGGAACCTCAAGTGAATGACCAAATCAATCAACCATAGACCTATGAAGAAATGGATCTTATTCTATGAGCTAAACAAGCTGTCCTTAATGAAAAAGAAGAGCAACTTCTTTAACAAATATTGGCTGAGTCTTTTGACATTAGCCATTCAGAATTTGACTATCGGTTTGCTATTGCTAACCTTTGTCGACAGTTTAGTGCTTCTGTTAATCTTTGCAAAGAATGCTTACATATTAATCATCAAAATAAATTAGATATCTATCAAGGATACTGCTAGGATTGTACTTCTTCACTAGTCTCTATCTATGAACCTTTTACATTAGAACTAGTAGATTCTTTGTCCAGCTCTACCAATACAACCTTACCAGAACCAGACCCTTTGCAATCACAAGTTGTACAATTATAACAACAAGTAGAAACTCAGAATCAACTTATTTTATAGCTCCAACAAAAGGTAGAAAAGTTAGAAAGATTCACCTAGACCCTTCTACAAGCATTCTAACAGAATGCTCAGACCACCCAACAACAATATACTTCTCTTGTTTAGGAATAGGAAAAGTCAAATTTTTAGATCATCTTAGACAAAATAAAAAACTATCTGTTGAACCAGACAATATGCATTAAGTTTTTACAATCAACACTATGATCCCTTATGAAGAATATAGTGTTAGTCCAGAACCATCTAAATTGAATATCAGACCTCTAGATGCTAAACAAGAAAAACAATTCAGCCAGCTGCTAATGGAGTTCTCAGATCTTTTTGCACAAGATATAACAGAATTAGGACACACTGACCTTGTAACTCATTGAATTTATACAGAAGAAGGACCTCTTATTTGATCTTAATTTTACTTTTCTTCTTCTATGAAACAGACATTTATTAAAGAAGAAATTCAATGAATGCTTAATAGTAGACTTATATGATTCTCCTTTAGCCCCTGGACCTCACCAGTTGTATTAGTTTGAAAGAAAAATAGCAACTTACAGTTCTGTGTTGATTATCATAAACTTAATAGTATTACTAAGAAAGATGCCTATTCCTTACTTCACATTGATGAAATGCTTTACACTTTAAAAGAATCCAAGTGGTTCTCTACACTTGACCTCGTAAGTAGATATTGGCAAGTTGCTTTGCACCTTACAGATAGAGAGAAGACTGCTTTTGTAACTCGATATAGTATATATGAGTTTAATGTAATGCCCTTTAGACTATGTAATGCACTTGCAACTTTTCAACTATTGATGAATAAAGTATATCAAGACATTGTATGGAAATTTGTAATTGTCTACCTTGATGATACTATAGTATATTTCAAGACCTTTGATGAACATTTAGAACATTTACAACAAACTTTTATTAGAATTAGAAAAGCTGGTTTATGATTAAATTTAAAAAAGTATAATTTTTAGATGCAAAGTTTATCATTCTTAGGACATATAATTACCCTAATTGGAATAGCACCTGACCCTTAGAAGATAGAAGCTGTTCAGAAGATTCAACCACCTAATAATGTAACCCAACTATGTTCATTCTTAGGACTAGTAGGTTATTATCAACAGTTTATTCATAATTTTTCTAAAGTAGCACAGTCTTTAAATCAGCTACTATGCAAAGAAACTCCTTATATATGAAATGAACTACAACAGAAAGCTTTCGAAGAATTGAAACAGAGACTAACAACAGCCTTTATATTAAAGTATTCTGATTTTGATAGATTATTTGTCCTAGCTACTGATACCTCTTATTATGAATTTGGAGCTACTCTTAGTCAATTGGATAGAAACAAAAAGGAACACTTTGTAGCCTATGCTAGTAAAAGCTTAACCAAAGAAGAAGTCAACTATGATGCTACTAAACTTGAATATGCTGCAATTGTCTGGACTATTAAACATTTTCATAAATATCTTGGAACTGCCAAATTCCTTCTAATTACTGACCACTCTGCTGAACCTAAAAGATGTCTAGAAAGATAGATTCTAAAACTCCAGCCCTATAACTTTGAAATTATTTATAAACTAGGAAGTGTTTACTCCAACATAGATGCCCTATCTTGGCTACAGACACAGACCTCATACCAAAACCCTTCCTCATGAATTTGGACCTCTATTATAATTTATATAACTATATAAAATCAGACAAGTTACCTGACTCTCTATCTCATGAACAGATTAAACAAATACAACATCATGCTAGACATTTTATTACTAAGAAAGAACTATTATATAAGAAAAACAAAAAGAATCCCTAGTACTCTCTTTGTGTTATCAAATGGAATAAAGTAGAATCTGTTTTGTATATAATGCATAAACATCCTACCACAGGACACTTAAAAACAGATGCTATGTATTATAAAATAGCTGAATGATATTATTGGGACCAAATGAATCAAGATGTACAAGAATATATTAGAATATATAAAGAATGCCAAAAGAGACTAAAAGACAAACGAACTGAACCTTCTCACCCTATTCAAATAGAACAAGCTTTCAAATAAATTGGTATTGACTTAGTAGGACCTCTACTAATTACCAAACAAAATAATCAATATATTATTGTTGCTACTAACTATTTAATAGATGGCCAGAAGCCTTTGCTATACCTGATGCTAGAGCAAATACTTTAGCTCAGTTTATATTCGAAAAAATTATTTGTTGATATGGAATATCAAAGATTATCCTCTCTGATCAAGAAAGAAATTTTATTAGTAAAACTGTTCGCATTCTATGTGAAAAGTTTTTTATCAAAAATAAGTTCTCTTCACTATATCACCTACAGACAAATAAAATAGTTGAACATCTTAATCGAACCTTGTGTGAATCACTTACTAAAGTCAAAGAAAATAATGACTGGAACTTACAAATACCTGCTGTACTGCTTGCTTATCAAACAAAAAAGCATGCTAAAACTGAATATACTCCCTTTTAGCTTGTATATAGATGACAAGCTGTTCTTTCAATTGAAGCCTTATTACCTGTTGAACCTTATAAAGGAACAAAATATAATTTACAAGATAGCATATTGCATCAAGCATTTGAGCTTATTGACAAGCTATCTGAATTGCAAAACAATGCAAAAAAAAAGACCAATAAATCGTAACAGAAACAGAAAGAATACTTTGATGCCAAAATCTGTCATGAAACTTTTAAAATTAGTGACAAAGTATGGACAATTAGAAAAGACATAGAACATTCTCGATCAGCAAAATTTGAAAATAAAAAAACTGAACCCTTTATTATTCAAGAAAAATTGAACAATAGTGCCTATAAACTTTGTAATGACAAAGGAAAAACATTGCAAAAGACTATAACAGTGATCATCTTGCTAAATATTATGAA
>CAJVQA010007167.1:0-14098 GCA_910591915.1 Cetraspora pellucida | reverse complement strand
TAATTAAGAGTAAAGAACAGGTTAAGGCAGTAGAAACTGCGAGATGGTTAAAAGTTATAAACTGGAGGCCAAAGGCCATCAGTACAATTTTCTCGATGGGTTTAAAATATAGGAACTTAATAGTTTTAGTATATATGTAAAATGATGAGCGAACAAGTTTACTTAAGAGCCCAGAACAGGTTGTCTTAGTAAAATAAATAGTTATAAGTATTTTTAGACAAATGAATTTTTTTTTAGTTAATTTTTGTGCAATGGATTTGCAGAAAGAGTTTTTTTTTACTTACTACTAAAAGTTCTTGAACTTATTTCTATATTATACTTCTTAATACTAATAATTACAATCTGTTACCATTTAACAGACTATTCATACAATACTACATTTTGTTTACAGATTACAAAATCTTAAAAAATTTATTTAGAAAGATTCAGATATTAGTAAAAAGAGAACATATTTTCACTTTTTTAACATAATTGAGTTTCAAATCATGTAGCTGTATATTTACATAGTGTTTATTAGACAACTTCAAATATATCAGAAATGATTGATTTAGATACTATTTGATTAACCCTTTTAGATCCTAATTTAGAGCCTAAACTTTATCAAAAGTTATCAATTTTCAGTTATATACTTGCAACTCAAAGTGTAATAAACCTGTTCTACTAGGATCTAGATGTAAAAAAGTATTTTTTCTACTAATTTCTAATTATATATTTTATAATTCAAATAATTATAGATATATATACTAATATATAATATTAGAAGATCAATGAGTAGTTCTGTATCATGCTCCTACATTACTAATATAGAATGCTCATATGAATATCTAATACATTACAAATAAAGACTCACTTGTTATTTAACAAAATATATAAACAAATCAGAACCAACATACTTGTTTAATGTTTATGAACAGGTGCATTATAGAGAATATATTTATGTTTAACAAATGAGTACAATCAAACTAATATTTTTATTATTTGGTAAATAAATTACTAATTCTTCAATACAAGTCTAATATCTTATGACAGACCTTTTAAATATTCATTCCAAAGTAATTTTTCTATTACATTTAATCAATTCACTCAATGATGATTCTTATTGAGCTGATAAAATAGAAAAATACTTTGCTTAACCACATTATACTGTTTTTGATAACATGTTATATAAGACCTATTTCAAAACATATAATATTAAGTTAAATTGACCAAATACTACCAAAACAATATAATAAAATAATTTTAAAAAATTTGATGTTAAATATACAAACTGTATACTTACTTAAATTTGATATCTGTAGTTAAAATATGATAAATTATTCTTTTATTAACAGCTTTTGCTAAAACTTTCATGTAGATTAGAAAAAAGTTGCTTAATAATTATTAGAATTACTAAGATCACTTTCTTACTTGATTTCCTAATTTATTTTAATTAATTCAAGATCAAAATTATGAATATACATTAAGACAGACAACTTATGCTTTAGATTAATTCAATTTTTTGATTTAAACAATAATTTCATTGCTATATTTAATCTTAATAGCAGATATTCTTAATATAATTAAAATATAATTAGAATCTATAAATATACTACTATGAATTATAATAGCAAACTCAATAATCAACTTACTACCAAGTTAATATTATTGTTATTAAACAATAATTAACTATTTAGAGTCATAAGATGGATTACATTACCTTTATTTTTTATTACAAAACTAGCAAATACTGGTAAGTCCTATATGATACATTTGTTACTAAAAAACCTTCAAAAAATGCACAGTAACTATTTATTGTTAGCACCTACTAGAGTAATCACACAAAACATTGGTGGTTCAATAATACATTTTGCTTTAAGAATTATTTTTGATAAATAAAAATTTTATACTTTAGAAGTTAAATAATTATTTTCTTTAAATAAATACTTTTATTATCAAAGAAGTTTCTATGATGTCAGATTAACTTTTAATATATATTTTTGAATTTTTGAATTATTTTACAGAAATAATAATCCATTTAGAGATATTAGTATTATTCTTGTTAGTTATCTAACCCAATTACCTCCTGTTTCTAGTTCTCTTATATATCAATCTCTAATATGAAAAATTTTCTATCTAATATTTTTTTATAAACCTTAAAAGCAAAGTTATGACATACAATTTTATAATCTTTTATAAAATATAAGATTAGATAAAATTAATAATATAATATAGAATATCCTAATTCAAAAAAAAAATCAAAACTATCAAATCACCTGAATTAGAATTTACTTTTAACACCATACATATAGTAAGCTACAAAAAAAATATTGATTCAATTAACAGAACTATATTAACAATGATCTCTATTCAAGAAAACAAATTTATGATTTCTAATTCTATAGACATTTTTAATAACCAAATATATGATAATAACTCAAAACTTCACAAATTTAAAAATAAAATAAACTTACCAGAAACAATTAAAATTCAATCCAGTACAAGAGTTATCTATTTTTAATAATTTACAACACTAACATCAAATAGAAAATGGTATTATAGATATTGTAATTGATTTAGATTTAAACTTAAAACTTGTCTATATTAGTTTCTGAATTGAAGAAACTATTGTCAATATTTTCTTTTCTAAATTCACTAGTAATTTCTATATAAACAGTATATCTGCTAGCCATACTCAATTTCAATACAAACTGCTTTTGCCCTAACCATTTACAAGACACAAAATCTCATGCTTCCAGATATATCTTTAAACCTAGATGACCAAATATTTGCATCTGGCCAAGTATATGTTACACTAAGTTGCTGCACTAACTAGAGCAATGTCAAAATATGCTTATTAAGTCATATTGCATTTACAACAAACATATCAATAACCAATAAATACAAATGTTTAGAGATAAAATCTTCTAATCTATTATTATTAAACATATAATTCAAACAAACCCATCATTGATTAAAACAAATAAAAAAATAAAAATTACATCTACTTATAATACCTTATGAACACAAAATAATATTTGTAGGCCCCTTTTAAAAATAGATGTTTTCTTTTTAAATGCAAAAATTCAGTTAAAATAAATTATATTTTTTGTTCTCATAATCATATTAAAATCTAATCCAAAAAATAATAATATACTAACACTAAAATATAGAAAAGTTAATCCAGTGACTATAAGATTTACATAACAATTAATCAGTATAAATTATTGTTAGTTTAGAAAAATATAGTTTAAGCAAATTCATTTAATTCTAGTAAACTATGAGTCATATTATATTTATTATCATGTAATCTTCAATTACTGAACTAACTATTCTAATAGCTTTAACAATTAACTCTGTAATTTAATATAAAATAACTATTACTATCAAACCAATAATACTTTAATTTATCAATAAAACAAATAACAACAAATATTTAAAACCCAACCTCTTTATTACTCTAGTAAACCAAAACTTTATTACTTAGCTCAAATATTTCTATATACTAATTAAAACTTATCAATCTAATAAACTGTTTTTAATAAATAAATTTCTTGAAAGTAATACTAACACTAACTTTATACCTCCTACTCTATATTGTAAACTCTTAAATTCCATATTCAAATATTTTAAAGAAATAAATATTAAACAAAATAATATACTATATATTCTTACAGTAAAGTTTTAAATTTATTTAAATTTACTAATATATTCACATTCAAAATCTGGTACTTTTTCTTTATTTGATAAATAGTATCATGACAACTTCAACTAGACAGTAAAGCTGCCAACATCTACATCCTTTAGTTACTTGGTTAATAAAGGTTCTATCATTGTTATAATCTACAATCATCTTGTTAATAATATCATAACCTGTTCACATTATAATCATTATACCTATCATAAAGTTATATAAAGGATATAAAATGTTATTAGTACTTTCAGTACTCAACAGACAAAATCTTATTGCATTATTGCAGTATGTTCTGTTAAAATCATTTACATATGTTTTATTGATATATAAGCTATTTTTCATTTTGGAGCATGATGTGTTACTATATATTCTAATTACTGATAACTCTTTTGGAGAAAAAGTGTTGTTAATTGTATTACTAAGTATATCAGACTCAATAACTTCAGTCTTAACAGATTTCATATTAATTGTTATAGTACAATAAGTAATACCAAGTGGCACTATAGCAGATAATTCATATAGTGCTGCCAGACATTCTAAAGAAGTAAATAAAGCATATTATGCCTATATAATCCCTTTTTTTTAATTGATAATATATATGATGTTGATGCTAGATCACTATTCACATCATAATAGCTAATTAGATTTTTATATATAAATAATTATTTTCAAACCTGGATCAATTTTATATATAATGTAATAACATTGCTATCTGAATTTGAAAATAATTACCTATATTAATTTACTTATTGTTGTTAACTCTAAAGATACTTTAAGTTAAAATTTTTTATTATAAAATAATATAAAGACTCATATAACAATATTTTGTTAATATAATTTAATTATCTAATCAAAACAAATTTCTATTATGCTATTAAAGCCAAGGGCTACTTTTTTAATGTAGTTAGTGTTGCAGATTTAGGAGTGATAGTTCCATCAATTTTGAAAATCATTTTACAATTAATAAAGTTTTTTTTATACATTTTACAATACTATTTCAGAAAGCTAGTATAAACTATACTTGTTATAAAATATGAGTGATTACTCTAAGTAAACATGATGCTTTTGTATTATATTTTAATAATATCAGTTGAATTTCTTTAAATTCCACAACTTTTATATTAGAAATTTACCAAACAAAAATATGCTAGAATATAAAAAATGCATTAATATAAGGTATAGGGTCAGGAACGACACTATAGGGACAAGAAGGAATGTGACGAATTGTCACTTCGAATTCATTGACATTGTGTAACATTGCTTAAGGCAGGTGAGATGGATTCGATTTGGCACTGGTCTATGGCAGTCTTGAGAATGTTACTAGAGGAGTTAAAGAAGCATAATAGTTTATTTTATTTAATTGTTTATTTAAATTTAACTAGCACTTATTAATTATAAACTTTATTTATTTTTTTAGAGTGGGTTGCAAGTTATAAGGCAATTTGGTTTTTTAAGAGGTGGAAAGGTACTATATCTCATCTCTATGTTACTATAGGGCGAGGAAGCACACTTTATAGAACATTTTTTTAAGGGAGAAAGGGAGAACTTGGGACACAGCTTTGACACCCTTTTTCTCATTGTCATAGACTGTTTTTCTCTTTTTTACTAACACTCTTCCCTTTTTTTTACAATTCATCTGTTATTACTTTAGCATCATCCTACAATAGCATACAATTCAACATATAATGATGCATTGACATGGCCACAAACTTTTCCTGTCAAGGTAATATTACCTTGACAGTTAGATTCCAAATTGGGCAGGTGGCTTTTTCTTCAACGAATCGGTGCTTTCACTTAATGAAGAGCTTGATTAGTCTTGGGTTGTGGGTATTATGGTATGACAGTTTTCATAGTGCAGATTGTGGGTCATTACACAATGTTTTCTCAAGGTTCTAGGGTCAAATCTACCCATAACAGCATAGAATGCAAAGCTACTGAGTCAAGCAAATTTCATTTATTGGCCAAAAAAAAGTAGAAAGAGGTTGTAAATAATAATTTAATAAAAACAAAATAGAAAGAAAATATTATTTTATATAATTATTGTTATATGGAGTTTGTTAAAAATCCTTTAAAAAGAGGTTTTAAGCAAGTAAAAACTGTGAATGAAATAATTGATAAAAAAATCTTGAATGAGGAAGAGATAAGTATATTAGAAAGATATAAAAAAATTGAACTTACTAAAGCAATTAAAAAGATGGCAAAAGTTTTTTATTAGAGAAACATGTGGAAAAAAAGTTCTATTTATACATTTGATGAAATGCAAGATTTATTTTAAGAAACTAACCCAATTTTAGCTAAATTTTTGATCAACTTTATTTTGCAGCTCATTCTCTTGAACATAATAAACAAACAATGAACTGCATGAAAAGATTAATAGTTTTAATATATTATTTTCTTGCATTATTGAATTACACAAATTTAATTTCTTTAAGTTTGATCTTGCTTTTTATTTAGATTCTGCAAGTACAACTAATGAGAGCTTGAATACTATAACAACTTTTGGTGTATCTGTAATGGCAAAAACTGTAGAATGTAAGAAAAAAAAACATCAGATGTGTATAAAAAATATATGAATTTTTCCACTACAAATGCAACTTTTAACATAATTAATTTTTCTCAACAACATAAATCTGATATTAGAATTAATAATAGTAATAAGAAACCTAATAGAGGATAATAAAGAATATGTTAAAAATTATAATAAATATGCTGATGATAGGATACATTTTTAAATAAAGATATTATTTAAAATAATATTATTAAATTTCTTTTCACAATACTTAATAAATATTTACAAATTTTATATATTAGAAAAACAGTAATGTTTTATTGGCTAGAGCTCTAGTTATTAGGTCTTATTTTTGTTGTAAATTTATGTTTGTCATAAGATTTGTAATTTATCAAAAGAAAAAAGCATCATCAAAAGAAGGTCAGCAAATATATACATCTACATAATATGTAATACCAGTTGCAAATTCTTTATTTTCAAAATTTATTGCAGTATCAAAACTTATAAATTGTAATTGCCTAAGCAAAACATAAAGGAATTATGACAAGAACAAGTTTTTTTATTTTTCTCTCTAAGTATAGTATGCTTAATGAGTCTAATTAGTCTACTTGTTTTGATTTGATATAGATAGTGTTAAACCTATATAATTGTTTATTTTAATCAGAATTACTATAGATAATGTAAGTGGCATTTATTAGTAATCAATATATGATTAAATGTCGACTATCATATTTAAACTAAGATTTCAGTATCCAAATATTAAATCTAATTTTGGTTCAATTACATTGTGCAAAATAAAGGTTTCACTTTAAAATAAGTACATGAAAGCTATATTATATGAATGGATTAATTATATTCTGTGCAGTTGATATAAGCAGAATCTTTAATCAGCTGCTTATATAGGCAATTATATTTTATTACAAAATTCTATTTATACCCAACTGCCTATAATATAACTATTATATATATTCTATTAAAAGTCAATCATTATATTATTTTAGCTCAAGATTCAGGCATCCAAATATTAAGCCTAATTTAGGTTCAATTTTAGTCATTGAACATAAAATTTGGGTTAGAGTAAAGCAGAAACCAAAAATTCCAAAATTAAGTAGAGTATAACAAACATATTGTTCTTTTATTATGAGATTGTCTTTCTATACTCAGCTGTTGTTCTTGAGTTATTGAACTGTTTTGCTTTCTTATAGCTCATTTTTTATTGTTATTTGCTCAAGCATATTAGTTCTTTTGTGATTTTTTCTTATTTTAAAAATTTACTAAGTTAAAAAAAAATATTTGCACTATTTTAAATTTTTTTAATTTATTGTATTTGTTTCGATATAATGATGTATTTATTTTTATTTGTAATGACATATTGATGATTAAATATAGGCAAATAAAACAAATTAATAATTAAAAAAATTTCTTATTTTATAATGCATTTTAAAAATTAGCTGTTATATTTTAAACTAAGATTTCATTATCCAAAATTGAGCCTAATTATTTAGGTTTGAACCTAAATCAGAATTAGTTAAAGTAGAGCCAGACATTTCTGAAAATTCGTAGAGAATAGGTTAAAGGTTTTTACTTCACTTTATAGTAGACATAGGTCATATGAGCATTATGTATTAAATAGACTCACAAACTCAAGTTGTAACAAAAAAATAAAACAATTATGTTTCATATCCAATAACAGTATATTAACAGGAATATCAACTGATCCTTCACCCATGTGACATATTTTATAATATAATCCATTGCAATTAATTTATGAAATATCTAAAACTTTGATCACTAATAAAACAATAATAAGCCAATAATGATTTTTGGCTGAAATAACTACTATCCCTAGATGATATTCATTATTATAATAAATTTCTATGTTTAATAAGATACATAAAAGGTAGAAAAGATGGTTAGATGCATTATCAATCAAGATTAGAAGCCAAAAAAAACTGATTTAAAGTTTAACATTGATTTATTAATATGTAATTCAGTAACCAAAATTTAAAATTGGGACCAAATACACAAATTTGATAATTAAATTTTTAGCTTAAATTTTATAAATTCACTATAATGCTTTAAATAAAATAAATTATATTTTATTAAAACTTTGATAGCAGAATAAAATAAATATAATATTAGTTATTTTTCAGTTTAGGTCACTTCAAAAGTTATATATGTTATTTACAAATTTTAAAATAGCTTACATTATTTAATCTGAGAAATCAACATGAGTAATAACTAAGTTGAGGTGCTCAAGAGTTTTGCATATTAATTTTTTAACATGAGGTGATCATCCAAGGACAGTTATTCGAATTGTTACTTTTTTTTAGCTTTATTTTTTATCCAATCTTCTTTTTGTCTTGTGATTTGTTTTTTGTCTTGTAATTTTATTTTTTTTTATTTTTCTCCAAAAAAAATTTTTACTTTTGATAAAATTATGATTTAATTAGAAAAATAACTCATCCTATCATTTGAAATATAACAAATCAGCTTCTGATTTATCTATTATTCTTATGTTGTCATTATGAAAAAATCTGTGATAGAATATATTATATGTGGCAAATTGGCTGGAAAAAATGCAAATGTGTCCAAATTCAAGACTGACTGGTTGAATTTCAGTGGTTTTTTTTTAATTTAAATTAAAAAAAATAAAAGAACCCAACTCTAATTTTTTTAATTTATTGCTTTTTTTAATTTAAACTTTAATTTATCATTTTTTTTAATTTAAACTTATTTATTTTTCAAATATGATTATTTTTTAATTTAAATTTTTATTTTTTTTTTTTAATTTAAACATTTTTTTTTAAAAAATATGATTATTTTTAATTTAAATTTTTTTTTTTTAATTTAAATGCTTTTTTTTTAAAAAAAATATTATTTTTTACTTTAAATTTTTAGTTTCTTTTTTTTTAATTTAACCTTTAATTACTTATTTTATTTTATTCTTAAATTTTATTTTTTTCTTTTATTTTTATTTTTATAATAATCAGTACTTATGTATAGTTTTTTTTAATTTCATATTAATATTAAATAGGTTAAACAAGAACCGATATCTTATAGATTCTATAATTGGGTATATATATATTTCAAATATGTATGCTTTTTTGTTTAATTGTATATATTACTAATAATATAAATCTTTTTATATTATAAAAATGGAAGGTAACTTGGTACATTATCCAAATAATGGTATATAGAATAATACAAATATAGATGTATAGAATGATCAGCTTCTCTGAAGATAAACCTTTATAATTATTGTGCAGAAAAAATAATTTTGGTTTATTTCTAATTTTTTTTTTAATAAAAAGACTGATATTTCTCTTCATATAATTGTTACTTCATATTATAAAAAGAATGATATTTCTTTTCACATAATTGTTACTTCATATTTTATAATGAAACATGATAATGTTAAATATTTGCACCTTTGCTTACATGATCTATACAATAGGCTCAAAGAACCCATATTTTCATCATTATTACATTTTTTTTAGTAATATTTTCATTACTTGTAATAATAAATATGTATCATTATAAATATAACAAAAAAAAAATCAAAAAAAAATTTATACAATAGTTTATAAAATTGATTTTTCTCAAATATCTAAAATGTATCAAAATATTATCACTTATCTTTGTAGCAGGATTATACCTATCTCAATAAAACCCAAGAACTGATGGAACTTTAAGTGTAAAATAAAATTATAGTGTTTAGAAATTGGTTATCTTTATGTTCAAATTAAGGATCAACTGCTTTGTCATTTTGTTTTTAAATGAGATTTGGAGTTTCATTAAGCTTTTTTTAATTAATTTTATAACAATGATCCCATATTAATGCAAATGATTGTCACAAAAAAATCATAATGCAATATATTGGTATTACAAAAAAGGAAGTCTGTGAATATGTTCAAAATTGCAATACCTGTAATCAAACTACCTCAATTAAAGAGAAGGATGACCTAATACCAGTTGTAAGTTATAGTCCAATAGAACACTTTTAAATAGATCTTGTAAATTTTATACCATACAAAAAAATAAATAACAGATTTTCCTGGCTACTTAATATCATTTGTATCTTTTCAAAATTTTTGTAAGCTATCCTACTTAAGATAAAAGAAGCTAATGCAATAGATGAAACTTTAATATCTTTATTTGCACAATGGAGTATATTATCAATTCTTCAATCTAACAATGGAAAGGAGTTTACTGCAAATATTATTAAATGGATTTGTGAAGCTCTTGAAATTACTATTCAGCATGGACACCCAAGACATCCTATGTCACAAGGCCAAGTTGAATGTTTAAATCAAACAGTTGGGCACAAAATTACTAAAATGTTGTAGAATGAAGACCTGCACCTACAAAATGTTAACTGAAAAGATCATTACTAAAATTTGTTTTTTCTTATAACATTACTTAGCATAATGCACATAGAAAGATCCTTCATGAAGTGCTATTTGGTAATAAGCTTCTTGGCATATATCAGCAATTCAATCCAATTGCCCTCATCAATTTTAAGAAAATAGAAATGCAAGAAGTACTAATTATATCACAAGACATAACAAACCATCTTAAGAAGGTTTCAGCTCTTCATAATTAGATTAACAT
Source organism: Cetraspora pellucida (assembly GCA_910591915.1). Lineage (NCBI taxonomy): Eukaryota > Fungi > Glomeromycota > Glomeromycetes > Diversisporales > Gigasporaceae > Cetraspora > Cetraspora pellucida. Next base: position 3,305 of record CAJVQA010007167.1, on the reverse strand, counting down.
GCAACTTGACAAATCTAAAAAACAAATGCAAAAATGTTCAAGTGCTTATTATCACAATAATCTCTATAAGTCTGGTCAGCTAGTCACCATAACTTCTGATACTGATATGAACTCAACAACCTAAAAAAGAAATCTTTAGACCAACTTCAAGGATACTGGAACTATTGTTGGTATTACAAACAATAATAAGAAAATTGTTGTTGAAACTTCTGATGGTAATACTATGTGTTATTCAGTAAAAAGAATTTGTTACATCAAAAAAAATTATGAAAAAGATAATTTCATAATTTTAAACTTGTTTTATTGTATGTATATATTATTGTTTATTCTGTTACATTTTTTATTTTTTTTTATTATTTTTTTTTTGCTATGCTGCCTTTGTAACTACATCATCTTTATTAGCTGCATTATCTATATTAGCCACATTGCTTTTATTAGTCACATCATCTTTGTTAGCCATATCACCTTTGTTAGCCATATTATTTTTGTAAGTCATATCACCTTCATCAGCCACATCATCTTTTTTAGCTGAATTATCTCCATTAGCTGTATTGTCTGTTATTCATACTACTATTCTAAATTTTAAATAATTTTTTATTTTCTTTAACTAAAGGTTAATTTTTAGCTTTTTTTAGAGATTAAAATTAGTTTTACTTTTTTTATTTAGTAAAAAATAGTTTTTTTTGCTTAAAATTCCTTGTTTAAAAATTAGTTTTAGTTTTGATTTTTTTTGCTTAAAAATTAGCTAGTTAAACTTAGATTTTCAAGGGTTAGAATTTTTAGAACTAGAATTGTTAGAGTGCGAATTTGGGAATTGTATTAATAAGATTTAATATATAGGTTCACCTCATGTTAGTTTTCTAAAATGTAAAAAATTTTAATAAAAATCATGTGGTTGCCTTAACTTGGGCAGTCTTCATGTTAATCTATAACATTTAATAATTAGTAAAATATAAACAAATTTTTTTTTACCACCTTAGCAAAACACTCTATAATTTGAATTAAAAATAAATTAATATATGCTTATTATTATTATAAAATAAGTTATTTTTATATTCTCTATATAAAATGCAACTGCAGCATCTTGTATACAGTAAATTATTTCTTTGACAAAATAAGCTTTAGTGGTATGATTTTCTTTCAATAACAACAATTAGGTTGACTTTTTTTATTTAAATAGTCTTTCTCATTTGGAAAAAATGTAATTTTATTTGCTTTATCTGAGGATCATTTTTTAATAGTTGGTTTTCACTATATAGATACTTAAGTAAAAAATATAAGATTTATTGTATTTATTACAGTTATGCATTTAAGAGAATTAAGTGGTTTGCAATTATAAAAAAGAAAAACAGCTAAATGTATATAAAGATACAAGTAGCTATATAACAAGGTTATTATATATTCAAGTTACTCATGTATGAAGATACTATAACTAGTTTATTTAATTAAGTTATTAGTGTATGAAGACACAATAACTTTCTATTGTTGAGTTGTTAAGTAATAAAGTATTTAAGTTGTTCATATATGAAGATATGATTATTTTTTATTAGTTTTTTAAGAGCAATATTTAAGCTTATTTATACATTTCAAATAATTATAATTTTTTGCTATCTTTTTATTAGTATATTCTTGTACAATTTAATACTATTAAACATTTCTAGTACTATTTAAAGCTATTAATCTCACAGGTGCTTAATAAAGCTTATAGCACTATATATCATTATATAGTGCTTCATAGTACTATTAGCATTATTTAGCACTACTAATGTTCTGGACATTAATATTACATCACTGCTATGTATCACCTAATATCAATTTATAGTGATTAATAGTACCCATCTTCTTATTGTGTTTGCTTAATAACATTTTATGTTATATTAAAAATATTAAATTATTTTTTTGTTTTTTTGTTAGTGTTTTATTTTAAAAATATTCAAATGTAATTGTTATTTTAAATGAAATATTATAGTAAAGTTAAATTTATTTAATTTTATTTTTTTTAAATATAAGTTAATATTTCTGCTTCAAAATACAAAATTTCTTTAACGAAAAGCATTGCATGCATGTGACTATATTTGGATGAATCTGGCATAATGTGCCAAAAATGAATTTTTATTTAAAGAATGCATACATCAGTTGTGATCGATGTACAAATAAACTGAAACAGAATCTGAACCCAGAAAATAGCAATCGAGATTGTGCCAGGTATCCTATAGGCAGCAGAAGCAGCATGGGTGCAGCAATGGCTGGTGGTTTGCTGCCTGCGTAATGCAGCCCGGCCAACAAATAAAAATAAGCAGTTGCAACAAAAATGGCAGGATTCGAACTATTCCTGCTTTATACCTTGTAAGTTTCCCTCTTTCTCTTTTTTTTTTTTTTTTTTTTTTTATTGTTGTAGTGGAGCCTACTGTCATTCTGGAAGGGTGGGACAGGGATGCGAATGCAACGTTTAGCAATTCAGTTTAGTCATAGAAACACACATGGGTTTGAATCCATTATGTAGCATTACACTTATCTGTACTTGGCCTGATCTTGTTCAGGATCGTTGATTACTTCATGATTACTGTATCAGGAAGCTGATAGAAGGTCATACTTGCATTCGAGTGTGTTCTTATGATACAGGTTTTTCGCACGCTTCCTGTCCTAGCTAGGACTTAATCACATGCCCAGAGTGGCATGGCATCACTGCTCAGCTATTTTTTCGATCTGTTGACTGCATGTCAACTCGAACGAAAAGCATTGCACGCATGTGACTGTATTTAAATGAATCTGGCATCATGTGCTGAAAATGAATTTTTATTTAAAGAATGCATACATCAGTTGCGATCAATGTACAAATAAACTGAAACAGGATCTGAACTCAGAAAATAGCAATCAAGATTATGCTGGGTATCCTATAGGCAGCAGAAGCAGCATGGGCACAACAATGGCTGGTGGTTTCCTGCCTGCATAACGCAGGCTGGCCAACAAATAAAAATAAACAGTTGCAATGAAAATGGCAGGATTCAAACTATTTCAAAGTCTGTATGAATTCTGACATTTTCTTGCATGTTTCTTGTATGTTCCTTGTGTTTTTTTTTTTTTTTTTTTTTTTTTTTGTAAGCTGGTAATAGAAATTTATTATTTATAGATGATGGCGATTGTGAATATGTTTTTATGTATATGTATATACATTTATATGTATATATATATATATATATTTTTTTTTTTTTTACTGAAATGTCTTAATTTTTTTTTTTTTTGGTATTAAGATGACCTCTTTGGTCTTTTGACTTTTATTAATCACTTGTCGGTATTGTGGTTCA
>CAJVQA010007166.1:0-14098 GCA_910591915.1 Cetraspora pellucida | reverse complement strand
CAAGAATGCATGTAGATAGCAAGTTAAAGGACAATATTTATACAATGTAGGACATCCCAGTAGATGTAAGACCAGCATGTGTTAAAAAGTGTCTTCAGATTTATAGTAGAATTAGGTTTATTTAGTAGAAAAGTTGTGGTAATAGCAAAGCAGTAATGTTCACTGTTAAGTTTAAAAATAAGAATAGAAAATTGATGCTTGATCAGGCATGATTAGTGCATTTTGAAGAAGGCAAAATGTGTAGAGTTATCTCAGATACTTTTGCAAGAGAGATATTAGAAAGTAGAGCAACATATAAGGCAATAATCAAAAATGTTCTGACAATAGCAATAGAGGTGTTATTGTTAAGACAACTAAAGATAGTAAAGGTGAAAGCAGTTTATATTTCAGTAAATAGAAACAAGAATCAATAGAAAACTGCTTCAGTTTACTTTGAAACAGAAGAAGACTTACTAATGGCTACCAATAAGGAGCCATACTATTATAACACAAGACTAGATTGGTATAACAGAAGAGCATTCAAAAACATGGAAACAAAAAGAGAAAAAAACAAAGATATAAAAGAACAATTTGTGAATAGAAGCATACAGTATGGAAGACAAGCAAAAAGTCAAGAAAATATGAAGAAAGAAGAGAGTAACAAAGAGAATCAGCAAAAAAAAGATAAAGAAGTCTACAGAAAACACAACAATAGTATGCAGATGAATGTAGTTAATGTAAAGGAGCAAAAAAGTGAACTACAAGAGTTTCTTAGTAGAATATTAAGAAGACTTGACAATATTGAAGAAAGACAATTAGGGAGCTTACTTTCAGATCACTTCTGAAAGTTGCTATAGGCATTTTTTAAGAAGTATTTACTCTGTCGAATATAGAGTTAGAGAGCAATAGTAGAAAATTGGCACATAGTATAAGCAGATATGATAAGAGTGGAAAGAGAATAACAAGTGCTAAGATAGCATATCACAACATAAATAGAATAAAGCATAACAAGATCAAACTAAGAACAATAGTTGAGTAGACAAAGAAAGAAGAAGTGGATTTCCTGGGATTAGTAAAGACAAATAGCAATAGTAAAGAGCTGCAATATAGTTTAAAGGACAATTATTATAGAGGCATTTGGTCACAAAGTGAAATTATAAAGAAGAAAGAATCAGGTGTTGGGTTAAGCCAAAAATGGAAGAAACATATAGAAGAAATTTGTAGATTTGAGGAATACTTGATTGAAGCAAAGTTTTACTTTAAACAAGTAGAATTGACAATAGTAGTAATATATATCTTCCCAAGCGACAAAAAAAAAACAAGAAAGTTGCAACAAAGAATTGTAAATATGTATATAGAGAAAGCAAGTAACTCGCAATTCATAGTAATGGGTGACTTTAATTATGTAGTAGATAGCAAGTTAGATAAGTTGAGTAGTAGTGAAAATAATTGTAGTAGAACACTTCCACTACATAAATGGATGATAAGACAGGGATTTGGTGATACGTATAGAATTTGCAACCCAGAATTAAGAGGTTTTACTTGGGCAGGAAATGATGTACAAACAAGAATTGACCAAATATGGATTACAGAAGATCTACAACCAGGTTTAGAACAGGCAGAAATAGTTGATGCAGAATATATAATATCAAGTGATCATAACATTGTTTGTGCAATATTGATGTTCAAACACTTAATTCAAACACATAGTGTAGCAAAAATAAAGAAAAAAGTCATAACAAGAACAATTTACTTGTATGAGAATGTGACGAAAGAAAATTGGAAAGACTACCAAGTAGATCTTGAAAATTACTTAACTAAGAACAGTAAACTTAAAGTATTTGAAAAAGTTGGATATAGCACTGATATAGACAAAGTGTGAGACATAATATCCTGTGCAATAAAAAACACAGTAAACAGAAATATACCAAAAAAGAAGATAATCCAAAGAAATAGCAATATTAGAAGAAAAGAACAACAATGTTGCACAAAGGAATAGTAGCATTGAGTAAACTACTGCAAAAGATTAAGAAGTTGGTAAAGGAAGAAAAAACTAAACTAAACTTAGAGAAAGTTAATGAAGAGATAGATAAGATAAATAGAAAATATAGCTTAGAAATAAGTTATATAGAAGAAGGCAAAATAGCAGATCTTGAAGAGTGGTATCAGTTAATGAAAAAGCAGTAGCAGGCATTAAGAATAGCAGAGAAGACAAAAGAAAACAGGTGTACAAGAAATGAAATTAATACTGCAGTAGATAAAAGATGTAAGAGGATTGATGAAGAAGTAGGAAGAATGCTTTTCAGTATTCTAGACAAACCATACAACAAAATTAGAATCGACTGAATGTTAAAACAGAAAGAAGATAGACATATATTAATTAGTAAACCAAGTGCAGTATTAGAGCAAACAAAAGAACATTTTAGCAAACAGTTCAAAAAGAGAAATGTTATTGAAGATGAAGAAATAATTAAAGAGTTTTACAAGCCACTTGCAGAAGTTAGAAAAGAATAGTACGAGGAGTTAAAGGCAGAAATAACAAGTAAAGAATAAAGAGAAGCAGTAGGAGAAACAAAAAATAAAACAGCATCAGGCATGTCAAACATTGGATACAAACTAATTAAGAGTGCAAGTGTTAAAACACAAGAAGTCTTTAGAAAAGTCACAGATATGTGTCTGAAACTAGGAAAGATACCATACAAGTAGAAGTTAGTGCAAATATATCCAATTCCAAAGAGTAAGAAATAGGGTTACGAGCTTTGTAACATTAGACCAATTGCACTATTAGAAACTTTCAGAAAATGCTTAACCAAGATGGTAGCAAAAAGAATGTCTCATATAATGAAAGAAAAAGAGATACTCAAGAGTTTAAACTTTGCTAACCTATCTGAAAACTCAACAGAAGAAGCAATTTATATTGTGGAAATGTTAAAAGAAGATGCAAAAAAAAAAGATAAAGAGTTGTGGTTGTTAATGCAAGACATGAAGAAGGTATACGATTCAGTATCAATAAAGTCACTCCAGCTAGCATTATAGTGAATTAAGCTGCCAGTAGAAATTGTAAGGTTTATCACAGAGTTATATAGCAGAAAAGAAGTTAGCATTATAACAGAGTTTGGGTTGATAAAGAAATTTATTACTGGAGATGGGATTGAGCAAGGAAAGACAATTTTACCATTAGTTTGAAGAATATTTTATGATCTATTATTAAGAAGAATTCAAGATGATCAGTGGTTAGGGTATGAAATTGAGACATTTGAAGTGCTAAACTTGCAAATGAACAGAGTTAAAGTGAAAAAAGCAAGACAAGCTGCAGTTGTATATGCTGATGATACAACTTGGGTGGCAAAGAGTAAAGAAAAGATGCAAGAGATTGTTCAAATTTCGTAAAGGTTCTTTAGATTCAATGATATTCAAATCAATAGTTTCAAGTTAAAGCTGTTAGTAGTTAACTCAAATACAGAAGAAAATTAGAATTCTGTTCTGATAAACAATTTTCAACTACAAGTTAAAAAGAAATATATATTGATGAGAATATTAAAAGTATGGTTAAGTATAGAAGCAAATGAAAAGTTAGTTATCAAGAAGACAAGAAGAATTATATAGCAGTTTATGCATAGCATACAATTTAAGAAGTTAACTATTAGTCAGTTAATATACATTAATAATATATGTATAGTACCAAAATTGACATATATATTGCAAACTACAAAAGCATCTAAAAAGCATCTAAAAAGAAGCTAATGTGCTTACATCAACCAGTAATTAGGTTAATCAAGAACAAAGTAGGATCAGCATTAACTACAGAAAACAGTGCAATTATGCATCAAGGTCTAAGAAGATGTAGGATATTAAGTCAAGAGATATTTAATAATCAGTTGGTATTATTGCAAAGAAGATTAAATGAGCTAAATCAAGTTGGTAAAATAATGAGAATATGAGTAAAACAAGGCTTTGCTCTAGCAGGATTAGTATCAGAGGACTTACATACAGAGTTGTTAAGCAACTTATAAAATATTTAGAAAAATAATTTAGCATGTCTAGTTATACTTAAGGCAAAAGAAATAGGTGTAACAGTAAAGAGAGAAGGTAATCTTTGGCAGGTTTATAGTACAGGTAAAACTGTACATAGTGTGTTAGGAAAAGAAACATTCAGAATAGCATGTAGAAGGTTAATAGAGTATAGAATATTTTTTACACAACAGTTAGTTGATCAAGACGGCAAGAGAATGATCACATAAATGAAGTTTAGAGCATTACGAACAAGTACACAAAGGAGATGAAAAGCAAAGTGGTTCTCAGAATTGAGCAGAAAATGTTAAGTAATCAAGATGACAGAACAGTCCTGGCAGAATTTCAAACACAAAGCATGAACATTATGGCAATGTGATCTACATGCAAAAAGTTAACACAAGATAGGAGAAGACACAAATAGGTACTAGTTAATAAGGAAAATATGAACTCGACGATAGGCAAAGTAATTAAAAAAAGAAAGAAAAATGTACTTGTAAGTCATTGGAGCATATTTAGAACTGAAGATTGAAATTATTCAGTACTAGTTAAATGTGAAAAGTGCAACTTGGATAATGGAATGAATGCAAGTAACTGCCAGCATTAGGTCAAGAAAAAAGAAATAATAGACATGCTGCCAAAAATTAGACAAAAGAACAATCAGAAGATTCCAGTTCTGTTAGAAAAATTATGTGAATATAAAGAGAGTTATACAGAGAATAGAAGTAATAATAGAGAAAAAGTCATAGATAAGAAAATAAAAGTACATGCACATGAGACTAGTCTGTTAAAGATGCAAGGTTTTGATAATAACCTAGAAACATTGTTATTAAAGCAATTGAAGGAAAACATGAAAGTAAAGTGTACAAATTACAGTTTTTATACAGACAGGTCACTAGTAAAAGAAGAAAATGAGTGCAGAATAGATGCAAGTTGGGTTCAGGTTAGCAAGAATGAGAGTAGACTATTAATGGAAAGGAAAATTAGAATAGTAAAATAGCCATCATCGACAAAGGCAGAGTTAGTAGCAGTATGGATGGTGGTATTAGTTGTAGCATGTAATAGTAAGGTAATTATTAAATTAGATAGTGCAGCAGCAATTACAAGCCTAAAAAGAGAGAAACCACTATATAATATTAGAGTATAGAGTAAAAATAAGAACTTTAAATTAGTTACAAAGATTAAAGACATGTGCAAGTCAAAGAACATTAAGCTATCACTAGTTAAAGTCAAAGCACATAGTAGAATATTATAGAATAAAAGAGCAGATAAGCTTGCAAAAAAGGTGCATGGTAGATTGAAATTACAGATTTGAAGCTTAAAAAAAACTTGAGATTTCTATATGCATTATTTTGGAGAGATATAGTAATAGAGATACCAACAAGAAAATTTGTCAAGACATTAACAAATATGATGAATAGTGCTGAATAGTGTTGCTCAAATGTGACAAAAGAGCTAGAACCAGATGCAGAAGCACAATGTGATTGAAGATGGTTGTGGAAAGAAAATAGAAATTTAACAGGAAACAAGTGTAGATTGTTAGAGGAGAGCAAGAGAATCTTATTTAGAATTAAGTGCATTATGGATAGTTTGCCAGTGCTTAAGGTGTTAAAGAAGAGAGCACCAGACTTGTATAGTTCAGACTTATATAAAGAGTGTAAAACAGAAGAAGAGTTATCAAGATATTTGTTCATTTGCGAGGAATATGAGGGCTATTGAAATAATATCAAAGAGTTAGCATGTTGGTTAATATAGAAAAAGTTTGACAAGTTAAACAAGTGCAAGCTTACAAAACATGACTTGAAAAGAATATTAGTTGGTGAAACAGAAGTAGATAGAATTAAACATAATGAAGCATGCATATATGGGTTAGCAGTTAAGAGTATGTTTAAGAAGTTGTATACTAAACAGGTTTCATATAAAGTGGTAAAGCAGAATATCAGATTATATGTTAAGATTGTAAAAGAGATGTTTAGAAAAGAAATTTGGTAGTGAAGATGTAGAACAGTAGTTGAGTGAGAGAAAGAAAATAGAATAACAATGAAATTAAAATGAAAAAGAGACAAGACAGTTAAAAATAGTGAAGGCAGTTTGAAAAGTAAATAAACATCAGTAAATAAGGTTAGAGAGGAGAAATACAAAGAAAGAGAGATAGAATGAAGGCAGTTGTTTATAAAAGATGTGGATGAAATAATACAGAATAGAAATAGTCTATTTTGGTTCAGTTCTTGACAGAGCTGACAAAGTTTACCAATCTAAGAATAGGTTGATGTAACAAGTCATATTTAAGAGCAGTCTTTGTACTTGGTGATGCCGGGCTTGCAATTGCAAAGATGGATTACTAGAAATAGATAATGTTTCAATTAGTAAAAATTTTGTATTAAAGTTCTGACAAGGTTGTCAAAGAATAAAAAAAAAAAAAAAAATATTTAATTTATATTTATTTTTTTCTTATTTCTTAATCTGTAAGCTTTTTCAAATAAATTTGTCTAAAAAATAGTTAAAAATATGCTTATAATTTACATTTTTTAAATTTTAAAATATTTAAATAAAATTTTATTTGATAATATTTAAATATAAAAATTATATTTATAGCAGTATTTAATTTTATATTATAAGAAAAAAATTATATGTTACTTATAAGCTAAAAATAAATAAATTTAGAAAAAATTGTTAATTAAAAAAATTATTAACAAATTTTTAGTAAACTCTTTAAATATTAATTTTAAGCTTATAGTTCTTAATACAATATTTTAGTTTATATAAAAAATGACAATTTTTATTAATAACATTTTTGCAATTTACTTATAAAAATTTAGACTTATACAAAGTGTAAAATTTTTTTAGCTTTAGAAACATATGAAATTTTAAAAAATCTTGAGAAATTTTTTTAATAATAAAAATTTTTAAATCTAATTTTTAAAATTTTAATATATAAAAATTTATTAATATTTTGTAAAAAGTTTTATAATAAAGTTTATAAAATATGTTTTTAAGAATATATTTTATAACCAAATTATACTTTATATTATTAATAAATTATTTTATTTAAAAAATACTAAATACAATTTAATTTTTAGGCAAATTTGTCTAAAATACAGATTAAAAGATATATGCAAAGGAGTGTGGCGATCTAGTGAAGTAGATAAGTTGTTAACTTCCAAGTAGCAGGTTAGAGTTCAAATTCCAGTGACAGTAAAAATTTGTAATTCTTTTTGTGTTACAGCTAACTGTCTTCCATGATTGGTTGGGATAAGATACCTATAACTTGTATCATATTAGCATGACTAAAAGGTTTAGGCATTTGTATAATATTGTATGAGAAAACACAAACTGGTACTGAGCAGTATGAACCCAAGATAAGTTTTTAGACTATGTAAATTACAGAAACTAGATAGAAAGATGAAAGCCTATTTGGAAGACCCAAGTAGAAAGATAACCTGAATCTTTAACAGTGCTACTGTAAAGACTAGTCTTATAAAATAAAGCTAAAACTTGTAAAACTAGACAAATATGCTGGTCTTTAAGAAGGGACCAGATGAACCAACCAGGCTGTCAAAATTTCCAAGTTTTGAAGAAAAAGAATACATGTTAGCAAACATGTAAACTAGAGGTATATAGTTTTAATTTAACTTTCTAGGCTATTTGAAATAGCAGCTTAGTAGAACTTAAATTGAATATCAAAGTATTAAGGATATGTTGTAAAATCAGCATTAGAATTAAGATAAACTCTACAAGAGCATAACAGTTTAATAATATGCTCTGACTGCTAGTATTAGTTTTGGCCATAGTGATATTGAAATAGGTAAATATGAAAACAGAGTGGTTAAATAGAGAACTTACAAGCAGATTCCAGGTATGGCAGCTAGTGTAGAACCTTTAGGTGAACTACTTAAATTAGACAATGACTAAAGTTGTATAAGTAGCTAGTTGTATACTTTTCCTATAGTTGCCTTCTGTAGTTATAATACAACTATTAGCAAAATATACTATTAATAAAATTCTAAATCACAAGTACTCATCTTAATATTTAAAAAAAAAAAAATAATATATATGCTAATTTGTTTTTTAGAGTCACAAATATTTTTTATATAATTGGTTAATTTGTTAATATTTTATTACTATTTAGATCTTTGTTTATAATAACTTTAAGAACAATATTATATTTGATAAGTACAATAGAAATTAGAGAACTCTTCTCTGTAGATCCTTCGACCAAAAACTATTAAGAAGCAAAATATAGAAACTGCAAAATCTATTAGGAAACATCACTTAGACCCTTAACAAAAAAGAAAGAGCAGCAAAAGTTACATCTAGCTAGAAAACAAAGACATAAATAGAAAAGCTTAGAAGTAACACAGTTTGGAAAAATTAGAAAAATTCTAACAAAAACAAATTTTTTGTAAAATTTTGGTGAATTACTGTGACTCTGTTGTGAAGATCAATTGAGATTATACAAGAAATGCAGAAAATAAGTAAAGTAAAAAAATAGACATGTGTAGTAAAGTAGTTTACTAAAATAAGCATGTGACATAGCAACAACTAAACTGAAATAATCAATAGCTGAAATATATAATAAAGATATTATAGAACATATTAGAGGTATAGAAGACAGAAATCACAGATATGTTGATTGCAAAATATTAGACCAAGTGCTGAAAACACCAACAAAAGGCCCAAGCAACATAGAGCATATTGCAAAGGATTTAGCAATTTATGATCCTAAACACATTATACTGCAAGACTTGCTAGTTTATGACCAGATATTAGAAGTCTTGAGAATAGCAGAGATAAGCTGGCTTAAGGAAGGAATAATCAACAAGTGGGCAAAAAAGCTAAGGTCAATAAGCTACAACCCAAGCTTATTTGAATATAATGCAATATAGAAGAAAAAGAAGCTTATCAAAAGGAAAGCAAAAGAGATAAGGTAAGTACATTAATTAAATCTAATGAAACAAAAAAATTTATCAATAGAGAGCAGAGCTAAGAAAAAAAAAACAATTCCAAAGAGTTAGAGCAGGGATTAAAAACACTAAAAAAGCAAATAAAAGGGCTTAGCATCACTACATCACAATATCAAACAAGTCAAGTCACAAGTAATTTAAAACTTAAGAAAGAAATATCAACAAAAAGCAAAGAAACAAATTCAAAAATCATGAATATAGAAATGATAGAACAAGAAGAAAAAAACAAATAGTGAAGATAACAAAACAATGTTTTCTATAGGGACAATTAAACACAGTCAATGGTCTTCAAACAATCGAATATGTAATAAAAATAGGTTCTTCAAAGCAAATATGCTGACATATGCTTTACTAGAGGAAACCAAAGAAGAAAGAATAAAGTATGTCTAGTGAATTCTTGGGAAAAATCACCATATTAAAACAGTCAAAAAAGTATTCAAAAACAGAAATAATTAAATAGAAGTAGATTTTGACTGTGAGCATAGCAGAGATGTAGCAATGGACAAAATCAAGAGAAAAAAAAAGAATAGCTAAAACTCATATTAAAAGAATCCAAAAACAAAATACAAGATACAGAACAGCAAGAGAAACATAACACTAAGAAAAGAAAATAAGAGAATATAAAACAAACAAAAACAAAGAAAAACAAGAAAACAGAAAAGTCAAATGTTAAAAATAAAGAAAGAAAAGAAGAAGAATACAAAGACACAAGTCAAGCAAAAGCAAAAGTTAAGAACACAAAAAGCTTTTGGATGGAAGAGGATTTAAAAACAAAAAACTACCTAATAATTTGGGACCTGCCAGCAAATATCAATATAGAAAAGATAGAACATATGTGCAGAAGCATCAAAGATGCCAAAATAGAATGAATCAAGAGGTTCAAATACAAAGCCCTGGCAGTAATACATATAAAGAATTTAAGAGAAGAAAATATCCCATAGGCCTTGCCAATTGGTACATACAAACTCACAAGAGTGTCTAAAGGCAATGAAGATTACAGCCTATGAAACCAATACAGTCTATATACATTAAAGTTACTAGAGCTTCCAGAAAATACATCTGAAGTGCTGCTATTATGATGCTTAAGGAAGAAAGATGCCAAGTTAGTATATATACTAACAAACAGAAACAGGAATCAAAAAAGATCTGCAATAATTACTTTCACATCAGAGAAGGAGATAAAGGCAGCACAAACAAAGCCAATAAGATTTAATAATCACTTGCTATTTTGGCAAGGTAAAATGAAGAAGATAAAGCAAAAGGAAAATAAAAAAGACTATTATGAAAAGTGCATAAATACACATGATATAGACATAGATTTAGATGCAGAAGTGTATAAAAACAAGAGTAATAGGAGGAAAGAAGACACAAAAGAGTTTAATGAAAATAAAAAGAAGCATCACATATATCTAACAGAAAAAGAAGATTCACAAACACAAAGCCAAGACCTTTTAGAAAAAATACTCAAGATACTAGAAAGACTTAAAACACAACAAAACAAGACAAGATGAAAGACAGAAGAAAAACTGGCCAACCACTTCTAATGGTGCCACAGTTGAATTAATGAGCATAGACCAGGAGATTGGAAAATTTCTGCATAGTGAAAGAAGAATTTTCGAAAAAAGAAATACAGATACATCTCTTGGTTATAATAGAAAAACAAAAAGAAAAGAAAAAGAAAAGATAAAAAACATAAAAACAAAGCACAAACACTTAAAAGAAAAATGGAAACAAGGAAAGAAGGAAATAAAAATTGCATGCCACAACATCAACAGACTTAAAACAAGAGAATGGAAATTAGAAAACCTCTTAGAATAGGCAGAAAAAGAAGAACTAACAATAGTAGAAATTATGAAAACAAACATTACAGAAAAAGAGAAAAAATTCTTATTGCATGATTATAATACACAATATAAGAGATATTGAACTAGTGCAATAGTGGACAAGAAAAAAGGCTCAGGCATAGGAATTCTAATAGAAAAAAAGTAAGAAAAGCATGTAGAAGCAGTCAAAAGAGTCAGTGAATACATGCTTGAGATGAGATTATACTTTAAACAATTAGAATTAGTGGTATTAGGAGTATACATTCTACTAAATAACAAGTCAATTAGTAAGAAAATCTAGCAAAGAATCATAGAGGTAGTGACAACCAGAAAAAGATATACAGAAGTAATTGTACTAGGTAACTTCAATCACACAGTAGACAATATACTAGACAGACAGCATCCACAAACTTCAAACTACAAAAAACTACTAATATTTAGCTGACTTAGAAGACAAAACTTCATAGATGTATACAGAAACTTGCACTCAACAAAAAAAGCATACACATGGTCAAATCAGGAAACTGCAACAAGAATAGATTACATCTGGCTGTCAAAAACACTTGCATCAGGTTTACAGAAAGCAAACATTAAAGAAACAAAAGGTTTGACAGATAGTGATTACAAGATAATAATAACAGAAATATGGGTAGAACATATAATTGCAAACTGCAATAAGGTAGAGATTAAGTGAAAAGACCAAACAAGAACAATATACCTATATAAAGAAGCAAAACAAGAAGACTGAAAAGAGTATGTGAGAGAGTTACAAAATTAGCTAGAATGGAAAAGAGTTTTAAAATGACTAGAAAATAATAATACAATTACAGAATACAGTACAAAGATACTAGACCAGATGTGGGATGCAATAGAAGAAGCTATTATTGAAGCAGCAAACAAGCAAATCCCAAAAAAGAAAATCTTCAACACTAAGTTGAACAGAAGACAAAACCAGAAAAAGACAATGAAACACAAACACATTATTAAACTTTAGCAAATAATCAAGAAAGCAAGAAGTAAGAAGAATCAGGAAGTGGAAAAGAATGAAGGAGTTGAAATAAATAACAAACTCCAAATCATAAGAAAAGAGCTAGAAGCAATATTGCCAAAACTACACAAACAGTGATCAGAAGCCTAGATAGATGATATGAAAGGCTGGAAAGAATACTTAAAGAGAAGAATAGAAATTAACACAAAGAAAACAAATAGAAGAAAATATAAACAGAAAATGTGAAATGATTAGAACAAATCAAGGTCAAATGATTGCCAACCTACTAAACAAACTATACAAAAAGATTGTTCTAGACAGATTTATAATATAAGACAAAGGAGAAGTCAACCTAATATCAGAACCAGACATAGTCCTAAATGGTTTGGCAGCATATTTTAAAAACCAGTTCAGAAAACAGAAAACCAAACTTGAAGAAATGACAGAAGAATAGAAAAGAGTATACAACCTAAAAGATTGGATTAACAAAACCTGGTATAAGAAAGTAGAAGAAAGAATAGAAGAAAGTGAATGGGAAAAAATACTTAGAGAGCTTAAAGTAAATACAACTTCAGAAATATTAGGCATAAGCTATATATTAATAAAACATGCAGAAAAAAGAACACAAAAGATTTTCAGAGGCTTTGCAAATCTGATTTTAGAAAAAAGAGACATACTGAAGAAGTGAAAAGTTACACAAATTTATCTAATCCTGAAAGACATAGACTGGAGTTACTGCCTAAACAACTTTAGACCAATAGCATTAATAGAGACATTTAGAAAAGTTGTTACAAAAGTAGTAACAAGAAGATTAGCCAAAGTGTTTACAAAAAAAAACATACTCAAAAAGCCAAATTTTGCAGGCCTGCCAGGTAATTTAACAGAGTAGCCAATACATATACTAAATATAATAATGGAGAAGGCACAAGAAAAGAATAAAGAAATATGAATTTTGTTACAAGATATGAAAAAAGCATTTGACTTAGTTCCATTAGAAAGCCTAAACTGGGTCTTAAAAAGAGTCAAAATCCTACAAAAAACAAGAAAATACATAATCTATCAGTTTTGTAAATGGCAACTCAAAATTATCACAGTCTATAGTCTAACAGAAGAAATAACAGCAGGAAACAGAATAGACCAAAGTGAGGTAATCTCATTATTAATTTGGCATCTTTTCTATGATCCATTACTAGAAAGGATACAAGAAGATAAAACATTAGACTATAAAGTAGAACAAAGAGTTACAGAGAGAGCATGCAGTAATAATGTTGTAAGCTATAGGCAAACAGCAATTGCATATACTGATGACACAACATGGATTGCAAACAGTAAAGAACAAATATTAAGAATTCTTAGCATTGCAGAAGAGTTCTTTAAAGCAAACAATATTGAAATAAATAGATCCAAGTCCAAGCTTATAGTAATGAGCACAAGAACAAAAGAAAAAGAAAGAGAAATTATATTTGATTACAGTAAAATAATAGAAGAACCCAAAAACAAGATTGTAAGATTGTTAGGAATATGGCTAAATAGCAAGATGAAAGAAGTACTAGTTTGTAAGAAAGCAAAAGGAATAGTTAGTCAAACAGTCAAAAGCTGAGATACAAAAAGATGACAATGAGCCAAATCATATATATAAACAATACAGTAATAATTTCTAAGCTAGGATATCTCTTGCAGCTAACAAAAATGTCAGAAAAGATAATCGATAAGATATATCCACTATTAATATGTTTGGCCAAATATAAGTGCAATATGATAAGAACATCAAACAATTGCACAATTGAGCACAAAGACTTAGGTAACTGTAAAACTCTAAGTTAAGAGATAATAACTAAGCAAATAAGTAGTCTGTTCTTAAGACTTAATAAACAGGATAGTATAGGTAAATTAACAAGGCTTAGAATAGCTCAAAGATGCCAAAAAGCAGGCTTAACAGAAGACATTTGGGACAATAAAAGAAAAATAGAAGCTAAGAAGTTTTGAAAAAACAACTTAGCTTGTCGAATAATAGTTAAAGCAAAAGAAATAGGAATAAACATTAAAGCAGAAAGACCTTTATAGAAGGTTTATAGACATGAAAAGCAAATAAAAGACATTCTAGAAACAAGAATGTGGATAGCAAGCAGTAGCACAATAAACGAATAGGAGTTATTATATTTGAACTAACTAATAGATATGAAAGGTAATAACCTAATCACATAAAGACAGCTCAAGAGTTTTTAAAAATTGTCATGTAAAAGAAAGAAAGCTAAGTGGTTTAGTAAAATAGAAGAAAAGATGTTAAAAACACAAATGAGCAGAGAAATACAAGAACAATACAAAATAAGAAG